>WTXH01000170.1:0-81643 GCA_022376555.1 Russula compacta
CTCTGGCCATCTCATCTTCAGCTCCTGTAGTCTGATATGCGCTTTCTGCGCTTTCTGCGAGTCGAGAAAGCGATTCTCGAAGTTTTGTACGAACGTTGTCCACACCGCGCGTGCATCATCTGCGGGTTGGAGTGTACTCAGCCAATCTAGTTGTTGTTCCGTCCATCGATTGACTTCTGTTCCTTTGATACAGGTGAGAGCTATAGCCACTCTCTTGATGAAGGAGGCTAGGGACAGAACGTTGTGGTTAACGAGGAAGTACGCTCGGAGTTCTCGTAGGAAACTCTCAGCTTTGGCTCAATCTCCTTCAAAGATCGTTGGCAGAGCTCCCATTGGTTTATCGTCTCCTTGGATTGGTTGTTGTGGTAGTCCACCTCCTGGTGCGCCTCCTCCTCCACCTCCTGGTGGTCCGCCTCCTGGTGGGCCTCCGCCTCCACTAGGCCCTCCACTGCCTCCTCCTGTGGGTGGTCCAGTCCTCCCTCCTGCTTGTGTGGTTGTTACGGCGGTTGCGGCGGTCGACATTGTGGCGATATTGATTGGTTCGGCTGTGAGTGATAAATCTGCAAGAGCAGTGATGGCTAGGGACAGATTGATGGGTGAGTTTCGGATCTGTTGGTCGAGGGGACTTTCTTCTTCCTCGCTGTTGGAGCCTTCGCTCCAATTGACAATGGTAGGGGCTTCTTCGTACGTGTTTATGGCCGCTCCTTCGTGCCGTCCGTTATACTGGTCAATTCGTCGTGCTCTTTGATCAAGAAATGGGGACTCTCCTTCGTTCCCCCAGTTGAGAGTATACCAATGCCGGTTATGCAGATGAACCGCTCTAATCTGCGTTCCTCCTACTCGGATCGCGTATGCTTGGAATGGGAAGGTCTGGTCTTCCCAGTAGACTGCTGTGTTCTGTAAGGCTCGTTCCCTATCAATGGGAAGTTGGATGTATTGTCTCCCTTCAGGGGCCGTGGTGATAAAGAAGTCGAGTCTAATGTCACCGGTGAGAGCAG
This sequence comes from Russula compacta, assembly GCA_022376555.1. Taxonomy (NCBI): domain Eukaryota; kingdom Fungi; phylum Basidiomycota; class Agaricomycetes; order Russulales; family Russulaceae; genus Russula; species Russula compacta. The sequence continues at coordinate 999 of WTXH01000170.1, forward strand.
TGACACTTAGACGTCGTTAGTTTCCTCAACAGTAATCGAATCGTCCGACAACTCAGCGGATATGCCCACTACGCCTGGTGGGAAGTAGCTCTCGTGACTCCCTAGTGATTCGTTAATAGTGCTGGAATTGGAGTCGACGTTCGGTGTGCCTTCAACTCGAGGCGCACAAAAGATAAAGCACAGAAAGGCTAGGAAAGCGAAACAAGCCACGGCGTTTCCTAGAGACAATAGACGGAAGTCACTACTCTTTGATAGACAAGGAGACTCGACTTAGAGTCTCGTCTCCGTACACACACGCGTACAAGTACTACTGATACATGCTTACTACTACTGCTAACGCGACCATATTCTGGTCATCTGGCTAACTAATCTGCTTACTGAGGCTGACGAAGCTCACTGACACGCACTGACTAAGTGTCCGACCTGTATGACCAACCCCAGGCCTAGACAGGCCTACCATACCTGGGGGTCTAGCGCACCTTCACATACCATCAGCGGTTCTCTTGCCCTCAGGCAAGCCGCCCTGTGGCAGAAGGGGTGATGACTCCAGCCAGACTGTGGGAAATATGTATGTATAAGGCAAGAAGATTAGTAAGCGTAAGCATCCCAATAGTCCACCATGACACTGAGCCAAGATGCATGAGACTGAGCTACACGAGACCAAGCCACATGAGACTGAGCTGAGCCAAATGAGACTGAGCTGAGTGAGACTGAGATGTGCGAGACCGAGCCAAGATGCATGAGACCAAGCTGCATGAGACTGAGACACAGACCACCAAGCTGAGATATACAATGCTGAGCCAAGATGAGAAATGTGAGACCAAGCCAAGCTGAGATGCACCATGCCGAGCCAAGATACATGAGATGAAACCAAGGTGGCATGCACAAAACTGAGGTGCCATCCATGAGGTGCACGGAGTGAGACTGAAGTTATGTGTGTGAGACCAAGTCCATCCACAAGCTCAGTAAAGGTGGGACATCAGCCAGCCAGGAAAGCCCAGGCACCAAGCAACAGACATTGAGGCCAAGTGCAGGGCCCAGGCACACCCCAGTACCTTGACACAAAGTTTGGCAGGACAGCATGTGGAAGGAAGGGGCAAGAGGGAGCACAGCCAAGACATACAAGACTGAGCTGAGATGCACAATGCTGAGCCAAGACACATGAGATGAGACCAGGGTGCCATGCACAAAACCAAGGTACCATCTGCAAGGTGCATGGAATGAGACTGAAGTTATGTGCATGAGACTGAGACCATCCACAGTCAGCCAGCCAGGAAAGCCCAAGGCACCAAGCAACAGACATTGAGGCCAAGTGCAGGGGCACCCCAGTACCTTGGCACAAAGTTTGGTGGGACAGTGTGTGGAAGGAAGGGGAGCGAGCAACTTGAAAATTGTTCAGACCTCAAGAGTTTTGAGAGCTTGAGTGCCTGGGCTGTTTGATGCTTGAGCCATCCTTAACCGCCATCCTTAAGCGTAGACACAGCCTGCAACCAAGATATCAAATTGAAATTCTGACATACCTAGATGCATGTGCATACGCTCAAGGGCATGTGACACATATGTGAAGGTGGGATACGGGCGGCAGTGCTGCTGCTGGTGGCAGTGAGTTAGATTCCATGGGCACATGCACCCTCACATATGCACTCATGCTTTGAGCCAAGCTGTGTGTTGGCGCACCTCGCTTGAGGGCCTGCAGCACAGGCATGAGGGCGGGGAGGGCGGGCAGCCTGCTGCTGCTGCCATAGTGCTGGTGCTGGTGCTGGTGGATGTGCATGTGTCAGCGGTGGTGCTCGTGCTCATGCGGCCGCTGGTGCTGGTGGTGTGGCGTCGCTGCTGGTGCTGGTGGGGTGGCTCCACTGCCAGTGCTGCTGGTGCTGGTGGACATGCATGCAGCAGCCGCAGTGCTTGTGCTTGTGCTCATGCTCATGCAGCCCCTGGTGCTGGTTGGGTGGCACCACTGCTGGTGCTGGTGGACGTGCACGCAGCAGTGGCAGTGCTCGTGCTCATGCTTATGCTCGTGCGGCCCCTGGTGCTGGTTGGGTGGCGTGGCTGCTGGTGCTGGTGCGGCTGCTGGTGCTGGTGGGGTGGCGCCGCCGCCGGTGCTGCTGGTGCTGGTGGATGTGCACGCAGCAGCGGCAGCGCTCGTGCTCGTGCTTGTGCTCGTGCAGCCCCTGGTGCTGGTTGGGTGGCGCTGCTGCTGGTGCTGGTGCAGCTGCTGGTGCTGGTGGGGTGGCGCCGCCGCAGGTGCTGTGGGTGCTGGTGGATGTGCATGCAGCAGTGGCAATGCTTGTGCTGGTGTGGCCGCTGGTGCTGGTGCTGGTGTGGCTGCTGGTGCTGGTGGAGGTGCGCGCGGTAGCAGCGGTGCTGGTGCTGGTGTTGGTGCTGGTGCAGTTGCTGATCACCAAGCTAAAGAACCAGAGTGAGTTTACCCAGATGGCATGAGCACATTACTGTTACCATCTGCATCTAGGATCAGGGCTGGCCTGGTTGGGGCACAGGAACCCCACACGGTCGAGGCCAAGCGCAGGGCCAACTGACCCCCACGAGAACAGCAACCGAGCTGGAGCACACCACCCTGAGCGTTGAGCCTGAGCGCCGATGCTGTTCAGCAGGATGGCATGTGAAAGGCAGGGGCCAGAGGGAGGGTGAGACTTGAGTGGAAGCTTAAGGCCATCATTGAGGCTGTTGTTGAGCATCAACGTTGCATCAACGTCTTGAGCGCTTGAGCCGTTCTCAAACTGTAGATACCGCCAAAAAAGGATACGATTGCTTTAAATAGAAGTGGCATCCAAAAAATCCAAATGAAGCTCTGAGCCGTGGCTCGAGCGGCTCACAGCGGCTCGGCTCGGCTCGGCTCGGCTCGTCCTATTTTGGCTGAGCCGCTCTGAGCTGAGCCAAGCCGAGCCGAGCCAAGCCGTGACAGCACTAATGACAACACAAAAAAAATTAGGTGTAGTTGAACTCCCGCTCAGGACAAATCGAATTCCGCTGCACTCGGTAACTACCGGGAACCTAGACGCTCAAAAAAAAAAAGTTGATGTGGACATGGTTTTCCGGAAGCGCTGTAAGCAGTCAGTGAGTGCCAGCAAGCTTTTCCTGATGTGCCTGTGGTGTTCGCATCACTCCTTGCCCTACAGTGGTCCTTCATACAAGCCTCGCGGCAAATTCACTTTCGATGACCCTGTTACACGACCTCATGCACTCTTACTTGTAATAAACACCCGGGACCTAGTTCTGCGCTAGTCCATTTCAAGTTGCGTGCGTGTGCGCCACGATCATCCGCATTGCATCGATAAATGGCATCCTTCCCACGAACCAACTCCCTTCCTGCTGCTCACTAGAACCTCTGGGGCATATAGGCGCCTGATTGGCTAACCAATGATCCAGCTCCAGAGTCGCGTCGAACTCTCTGCGCATCTCCAAGCACGCGCGTGTCGGCCTGTCTTTTCTTTACTTTCGAAAGGCCTTACATTCTTCTGTCGCCGACCAGTCTACCATAGTACCAAGAAACCGTTATTATTACAGCATTTATTCATTTTTTTTTTCGCACTCTCCCCACAAGTAGACTATCCCCTGACTTGACCTTGACATTCGTCTCCTGCACGACGTCCTCTCATTGTCACCTTCAGCCATCTCAACTATCCAAACCCTCTACTTAGATTCCATGCAACCTGTTTCCCATAAGTTTAATAGGTTGCTCACGCACAATTCCGTACAAAGGTACGAGGTCCGAAGTCCACAACAACCAAGATGTTGTCCTAGACCAGCACATACTGCAAGAAACATAAGCGCACGAGAATGGGTCAAGTCAAATCTGACAGACATGACTTCGGAGTTTCACTCATATTTTAGGTCACTGCTTGAGCTATGTCAAAGCCCTTCACCTGTTCATTGTGGTATTTTGTTCAAATGTATTGTGCTAATCCAGTACTTTCCTAAGGGATTCAACGGTATGACAGGACGAGAAACAAATAGGGAAAGGGGGAGCGGACACCGTGTAGGCACAATGGATTACTTTCACATAGCTTCACATAGCTTCCGGCTCTTCCGATATACTGCATTTTAATTCCCTATGTGCTTTTGAACAACAGCAAGGGAGATCGAGGCATTACGAGAAGCGTATGAAAATCTCGACTGGCCTCCCTCTGACTCATTGATATTTTCAAATAATGTTTCGTTTGGATTAGTTTTGCCTCAATCTGCGTCGTATCGATTTTCACTGGGATTGAGGCCTTTAGGGGCTTGGAAGAGCGGTTGGAAGGACGTATTGAGCACTTGGAAGGATGCTTCACAAGATGAATCAGAGTCAGGTATCGTTGGATTTATTTTCTGAGCTTCCCGATAAGACTTTGACGACACATCTCCGACGAAATGAAATTGTAAGACTGCAGAACTCGACACGTACCGTACGCATACCGTGCGCATGTCGAAAATTGCTCCATTGGTGCATGCCGCAACTAGCGAGGTTATCCGAGAATTTCCTGCCACCAATGCCGCACTGAAACGCTTGACAGGTTCAGTATGTCGGAAGAAGAATGACTATGTACTGTAGTTAAAGCATTATATGAGATCGCGAGCAACCAATCATGTATCCACAGACTCCCGATCATCCTCGTCCCAATGATCAAATATGCTTTCTCCTCTGAAGTGTGCGGATACGCGGGGGGGGGGGGGGGGGGGGGCAGAAGAGCTGGCGGGCGGCGATGAAGGACTCGATGGATGCGGACAAGAATTCGCGGGACCTGTTCAAGCGTACGTCGCACAGCGCCAGGAAAACGTCCTGGGCCATTTCTCCCGCGGCATGCTCGAGTGCAGATGCATTTTTCCCAGAGTGCCACTCCCCTCGAGCGCCTTCACGCTCTCGAAGAAACGGAAAAGTTTCAGCCACTGCGCGGGATCGATCTGGTCTCGTTGTCGCCGAGCTTTGAAAAGAAGATACGCCTTGATGTCGAATCGTTCCACGCCGAGCATGAACGAGAAAAGCTGCCTGCAGATGTTGGCCAACGAAGCCACCCTCCGACCCGACTCGCAACATGGAAATTGAAGCCACATTTCAGGCCGGCAGGTCGATCGTTGGGATAGTTGCGTGATGGCAATGTCTTTTCACCCAAAGCTGGATGGACGTCTTTACGAGGTGATCTCAGTCGTTCTATACGACAGGTGAATAGGGAAAGTTGTGGGATTTCGGAGACGGACTAGTCGAAGAAGTCTGCGCTGAATTGTTTGAAAAAATGAAGTGTTCAAAGTGTGGCGACGAGGTCCTCCAAATACTCGCTGGCGCCTCTGAACCGAAATTCCGTAAGAGCAGGAAGAACGTTATGGCGTAACGAGGTTGCGAGTGGACGAGCACTGCTTTAGTCAAAGTGAGAGGCCAAAAAACTTGAGCTGGGACAGCCTCCCGAGTCCTTAAAAGGAGGTGTCGTAATGTAGGAAACGCGATACCGCCCAAGTGAATGTCGCGTAGTCGTGGGGCGGAACCACTTAAAAGCGCGTTGGGGAGAACAAGTGGCCTTCTTTCCAAATCCCGAGATCCAAGTCGAAGGTGCTGCAGGACTGGAAATGGTTCCTGCAATAGTACGGTCGACGTTTCCAATAGAAGACCTGTCATGGCAAAGTTGATCTCAGAGCGAACTCGGAAGGCCGCGGCGCATGCAGGGTGACCTATGTCTAGGCTGGCGCACGACGGGCACCGGAGTCGTCCACAATGGCGGCAAGGTGGGGGTCGCGCTTGGCGCGGAGCCGCAGGTGCTAGGGCCGGGAAAGCATGTGCCGAAGGGGCACACCGGCGCAGCCGCTAAAGGAACGCGCGGGGGGGGGGGGGGGAGGGGTTGATACAGATGTGGATGTCAGCGTGGGACGGGTCGAGGGTGCGGTGAAGGATGGAGTCGGGCAGGCGATAGATGGAAAAAGCAGGGTTGCGGAGTGCGCACATTTGAGGTGATTGCTACGAAGCCAAAGGAGGAAAGAATTTCGGGCTGGGAAAGCAATGCGTTCGATGTTTGATGGCGTTGATTAGAGGAGTATGGTATTTTTTAGCCTATTGTACCGTGCGAATAGCAAAAACGGTCGTTCGATGTGCTTCGATGGTGTAAGCGGCTCCATGTCATATTGAAAAAGGGTCCTGGGGTAAGGAGTGGATTTTCCCAACAGTACACACTGTAGCCAGGTTGGCGGCTGCGATGATGGAGTGGTCGTCCAGATAACAAGGGAGGTGAGTGATGGGGACACTAGGAAATGTGAGCGAGAAATGGGAGAAATGGGAGGACACCACGTGGACAGCGGTTCCACGGACGCAAGTGCCGTAACGAACGAGAGACAGGGGCGCACGGGAAGGTAAGAGAAAAGGGAGCACACTCTGGGATTTGCGACGACAGATCCTACTGATTGGTGATATCTCGTCCTCGTGGGGGAAAGTGTTTATATACATGAGTCTTAATAGTTCCGATAGATGGTAAAAACGAGTGGTGTATGTGTTGTTGTCGTACGGAGGAATGGTAAGAGAAAATAGTCAGTTACTGTATTATGAGGGCGTACTGGCGCCATGTGACCATGGTAAGCGTTGATTGTTTATGGTTAAGATAGGGGGAAAGATAAAGCAGTAAAGTAGCGAAGGGGTGTCGGAGTGCAAGAGACAATGCGATTAGCTGGCGGACAGTTGTAGGCGGCCGGAGCCTGAAGGGGCGCGAGGATACGTTATAGTAGTCGTGTGGCTAACGGGCGCTCCTCCGCGGTTGATCCGCTCCAATCCGAGCGCAGATCCGGGCACCAGCAACATGTTTCTCGAGTTATATGTATGTACTGTACAGTATTGGTGCGAATAGACTGACCGTACCGGTAGCCCCTTGAAAACTAGACTATAACGTCATGACCTACTACCTTGGGACAAAACAGACAGTTGGCTTTGACCTCGGGTTGGCACTAACACTCATGCTGGAAACTACAAGATCACTTTCAGTTAACGCTTGTGACGATACGATGCTGTGTGATTCGCTGAGTGCTCGCTACAAGTCAAGCAAGCACTGGCAGCACGTGATCGCATTACTCATCCATCCTGTTCAGTCCCGAGCATCCGTCCCGGGCATCCGGGCGGTGACCCTCTGGTGCGCAGCATATCTGGTCATGTGCTCACCACCACCCACCCTGACACCCAAGAATGGGTAGAATGCAGGGTACTGCACGCGGCGTAGCAAAGGTTTCCGAGAGTCTGAGCGGATGATGCGCGCACATACCAAGGGATGCAGAGACACCCCCACGCTTTCTGCAAACATCGACATCTAATGCATAAAATGGGGGCCTTACATTCATCACGACGAGTACAGACGAGATACAGAACAACAAAAGAGGTTACACGACGGGGATTTAGTAGGGTAATACTTGGAAAGCTGGCCAATCAATGGACCAAGTGCCCACACATATTATTGGTACTCTGAGACGGTGTCAACGTAGTCTCAACCCCATCGGAGTTGAGCCTCTGGACTGGCGATCGCGAGGACATTAGCCGTTTCCAGTATGATCACCACCTTACACCGACCAGAGGCGTGCGGTTCCATGCGGACCATGTCAACCTGAGAATCAGGATGGTGCATGTAACGACTAGCTAGTCGTCGGAGATCCTCCCTTGCTGGCTGGCCTTGAGCGGGCATCCGGTGATCATGAGCAAATGGCCCAGGGAAGGCCGCTTGAGCTGGGCCTGGAGCGGGATTCTGAATCCCGTAACCAAAAGGAACATGTCCTCGATTCTCCTGCAGAAAACTGTCCAGCCGAGCATGTATACAGGAAGCGTGAATCAGTACATACTGTAACGTTCGGTTGTAGTTGTGGTAGGACACCCTGGCCAAGTCCTACATTAGGAAACACATATGGGAGCGCCCCGTCCTACTCCCAGTATCATTGATTAAAATGGGGCCCAATACTAGATAGATCGGAATCGCTTACACCGAGTGGTTGAGGGTGATAGTCTACCACGCCATGGTAGGCAATGTCGATGTGGTGCGGGTCTTGCAGTCTAGTGACTGGTCCAACGACATCCATGACTTGCTGAGGTGTACTCTCTCCATGACCCTCAAATTGGCTATTGGCAGCAGCGGGCAGGACCTAAAGAGGGATATGCATTAACAAACGAGCACTAAGGAAAGGAAGAATGTCTCGACGTCGTCAAGAACTGACATCAGTATTCGGCCGGGCACGGTGACGCGTTTGGCGTCGAGCGGAAGAGTGGTTGGCTTGATGAGGTTCGACACTGTTACGGGCCATCTGATACCAAAGTTCAGCGATGTGTGACTGAGTTTGTTGAGGGAACGGTTGTTGAATTATCGCTTTGGCCATCGTTGAGCCGGTTTTTATGGTGTCGAATGGGGCTGGTCCAGGAAAACGAGGATATGCCTAGCCACTGATGAAAGGAAATTCGAAAAACGCACCTCAAACGTGGTACTGCAGTGCAGTACAGTACTGAACTTTATGTTTGTGAACGCACAGAAAATATGATACCAAGGCCATTAAACTAGGCATTGCATAATGTGATCAAATTCAGTTGGAAAAAATATTGAATTGAAACGAAACCTGATCGGATGGCCGCTCCGAGTTGGATTGAATTACATTTGTAAAATACCCGTAGCTAATCAGGTGCGCAGCGCTTTCACTGAAAATGCCCTAAGAGTGTCGTGAACGCACAAAAGGCGTGATTTAGTCAGGTGCGTATCCTCGCCAAGACCCCAACAGCCTCAAGTGCTTAAGATCTTTCACGGTGTGGACTGTGCAGGCTCGAGTCCAGGTGCGGGCCACACTCATTCATGTTGTCGCCGATCGGGTTGCCGCAATTCCGCTTCATTACCGAAGAAGCGAGCGGCCTGCCCGACATGGCGTGTGCTGCCGGTGTGCTCAGGAGACCCCCTTGGCAGGTGTCAGAAGCCGGTGCCGGGCACAATTGGGCGAACTAAGCACAAAATAAGATTACGTTTGATTACGTTTCAACATGTGTCCGCCTCAGGTGCACAATATTGAATCAGAAATAGAGCGTCCCGAGTTCCTCTGAGTACAGTACAGTAGGCCTTGAAAAATCTTGCTTTCAAATTGTTGAGCATTGGAATGCCAGTGAGAAGATAGTGCCCAGTCACTGTGTGGTCATGGCACTTGCCAAGCGCCTTCACCTTTATGGTAAGCAATTCGTTCGCCCTGGCCGCCGAAGCCGCCTCATGACACGCACCGCACAGTATACTCCACCCTCCCACCTGCACACCTGCGTGAATCACAGGTGGGCAGGAACGGGTGAACAGGACCTCTTGTGATGTCCAATCAACTGATGACTAAGCCGCCTTATCCTGCCTGATCTGATTCTGAACAGAGGTCCCACCGCTGCATCTGCCTTCCAAGCCGTACTCACCTGTACACAATGTCCAGTGCCTCAATAGACTTATTCCGGGGCTCTATAGATATGAAAGAGCCGAGAAAAACAGGGAGGGAAGGAGAGGATGCGCACGGATATGAAGAGGACCATAACATCAGTGCATCAGTGTCCGCTCGGACAAAGTCGGGCTCGCGGTCGTACAAAATAGACGTGCACTGCAGTGGGAAAGTGACACCGTGGTGTTTCTGAGTAGAAGGACATGGCGTGAGTGGGGAGGTTGTGTGCCAATTACACGCAAAACGAAATGAAAGAAAGTGGACGCAGTCAAGGGAAGCACGCGCGCCGTATTGTGGGGCTCCCACGAGCAGGGATTCATTTCCCGGTGATGACGCCGGCCTCTGTAAGAATTATCAATTAGCGAACACGCTGCACCAGACGCGTTGGGTGGCCACGAACCGCTCTCAGCCAGAGCTCCCAACCAGGTCTAGTGATAAGGAGGTGTGGTTTGTTTGAGGGTTTCGATCTTCCGGGATGCATGTACAACACGTTTTCAGGGTCGAGGGTCGGACTGCCGGAGGTCCCTTACTTCCTCGACGCATTTACGGCAACTAGATCAGCGCTGTACTGTAAAAGAAGTCGTTGGCACGATGGCTAAAGTTGAGCCGTATATCCGAGGAGCACGGCTGGATAGGTGGGGAGGGCGGTAATCAGAGAGCCAAAGGGCAGAGTGCCGACCGAGGGCATGGTGTATGAGGGAGAGCACTGAGAAGCATTGAGTAAAGTGGGAGGAAGGGACATATTTCAGGTCGTAGAAAAGCATTAGCCTACCGTGTAGCAACTACTTCCTGAGTGTCTCTACGCCGATTTCAGTGGCATCTGTGAGTTAACAACCTGGGTTATGGAGTCGTGGAGTAGAGATATCTGGATTTGCCAGTGCGTGTATGGCCACTTTCCGTCGACAAGTTTTCCGAAGCTGACTTAGCCGGAGAAACTACTGCCCGAATGGTCTTTACCTAGTGCCGTACCAGCCCGGACCCAATATACGACTAGCCTTGATCTGAGGCTACCACCAAGCCGTATGTAATGCTCTCAAGTTCACTTTGGGACGGACGCTATGCGTTGTGCGATATTTGGCTGTACATCAGGATAGGTCCAGAAATGAAGAGGAGAGCTTCAATTTTTGCAACTACCCCGAACGCGCCACGAAGCACTCGTAGAGCCCTTTTCGCCGTGCACGACGCTGAGTCTTCGCTGCATCATACATCCAACTGATACGATGCGCAGGTAATCTGTAGCACGCACAGTGGGCACACTAGGCAACAAGGGGTGGGGACACGAGATGCAGCAGTGTTGACAGGGGTAATGTTAGTATTGAGTTCGAAGGGGTGTGCGCGTGTCAGCGTCTGTACACAAGACAGCAGAGAGTTGACTCAGTACACGCACACTGATTGCACGAGAACTATAGTCTTTATTTACCTGTACACAAGACAGCAGAGAGTTGACTGCGTCCATGAGCACAGGGGTTGTATGATCTATGAAAGGAAACTTACCTCAGTACATGCGCGCTGATTGCATGAGAACTGAGGTTTACAATTTACTCTACTCAGGTATTTAAGCTGCGGCCAACTGAGCTGCAGCGCTGAGTGAGATGCAGTGGTAATTGTGAGTGTAACACATGGTGGAGCAGCCTCATGTTGAGGCGCACGGAAATGTAAGTCGAGATGTGATGGCACGTTCATGTGCCAGCACAGTTAGCAAGGTAACACTAATGCAAATGAAACAACTCATATACTCATAACTTGTCTCAGGTGCATGTGCCTCAGCCACCCCCTGTCTCACCCCCTATTTCCGGCACTCCCCCGGAGGCACGATGCAGCCTGAGGCCCAAGATGTGGCAGGCCACCTTCCAGCGTGGGAGCGCTTTTGTGAGTATGTCTGCTGTCATGTCATTGGTTGGGCAATACTTGATGTCGATTGCACCATCGGCCACAACCTGATGGATGAAGTGGAAGCGGATGTCGATGTGCTTCGTCCGGGCATGGTAGTTGTCGTCTGTAGCCAATTTAAGGGCTGCCTGGTTGTCGCAATATAGTGTAGTTTTGGAAAGCATGGAGGGGAATAATTCGTTGGTGAGCCGACGCAGCCAGATGCATTCTTTGGCCGCGTGCGTCGCAGCTATGTACTCTGCCTCTGCAGTGGACAGAGTGACTAGTTCTTGCTTGCGTGAGCTCCATGAGATCACGCCGCCATCAATGAGGAATGCATGGCCAGATATGGCTCAGCGGTGGTCCTGGGACACTCCGTCAGCATCTGTGTACCCCACCAAGTCATGTTTCTCTCCCCCGTAGGTTAGTGCATAGTGCCGTGTGCCGGACAGATACCTGAAGACATGCTTTACAGCCTCCCAGTGTGCCTCCCCCGGATTCTCTAGGAACTGAGAGAGTGTCGACACTGCGAAGGTTATGTCCGGGCGCGTGGCAACAGAAGCGTACATGAGGCTCCCAACAGCCTCCCTGTATGGCACCTTGCGCATGCGTGCAGCATCTTGCTGCGAGGCAGGAGAGTCGTCCTTGGAGTAGGATGTGGATGGGGTCATTGGAGTGTCATATGGCTTGGCGTCAGTCAGTGCGAAGCGGGTGATAATGGAATCGATGTAGGATGACTGGGACAATGATATTGTGCCTGCACTGAGATCGCGTGTGATCTTAATGCTGAGTAGCCAGTTGACAGGTCCCAGATGGTCAGGGGGTAGTGGGCATTGAGCTTGTCCTTGTACTCAATGATTTGTTTGGCACAGCTGCCGGTTATGAGGCAGTCGTCGACGTGCACAGCAAGGATGAGGGTGTCTTTGCCTAAGCGGGCATAGAACACTCCAGGGTCGGCAGTGCTAACAGTGAAGCCGAGCTCCTTGAGTACGCGGACCAGGACTTCATACCATTGCCTGCCCGCTTGCTTCAAGCCATAGAGTGCCTTGAGTAGCCTTAGGACCCACTCCTTGCCCCCAAACTCATACCCGGGCTGCTGCTGCATGAAGATCTCCTCACCCTCCTCCAGCTCGCCATTCAAGTATGCCCCATTGAAATCGAAAGTGTGGACCTCCCAACTGTGGCGTGCAGCAATGGAAAGGATGAGCCGGAAGCTGGACAGCTTGGCTACAGGTGAATAGGTGTCGAAGTAATCCATGCCATGGATCTGTGTGAATCCGTGTGCGACGAGCTGTGCCTTGTATTTCTCGACACTCCCATCAGCCTTGCGCTTGATCCTGAAGACCCATTTGCACCCTACGATGTTCTTGCCTGGGGGGCGGATGACTGGCTCCCATGTCATCGCCTTTTCCAATGTCTCCATCTTGCGGTCCATCGCTGCTTTCCAGCTGGGCCAGTCAGCACGAGACTGCGCTTCTTGGAGCATCTTGGGGTCCCCTTTGGCGTCGCTGATAGCTGCTGCCATGGCTTCTTCAAGCCCTGCGTGGAAGGCATACTCCCCCGCACCAGTGTCTGTTTGTGCATTAAGGACTGAAGCTGACTCGCCTGCATCTGCTCCAAAACTCCCTGGCACTGAAAGACTACCGTCCACTGACCCCTCTCCGCGCGCCAGCCGCCTTGCATAGTCTGAGGGCCTTTTGTTGTGCGTCGACTGGCGTGTCACTGGCGCACCTGTCAGAGCCCTGGACTTCTTTCCTTTCTTCAGCGCCGGGGGTGGCGTGGTGCCTTCTTCATCAGTTTTTCCTCCTCTCCACTAGAAGTTGCAGGTGGGGGTCATGGAGGTGACCTGGGGCGTGCCGCAGGTGCAGGTGCAATCACTGCTCCAGGGGGTGGTGCTGGCAATGCAGGGGCAGGCACAGGGGGTGGTTCTGGTGATGCAGGCACGGGACATGTTGGCATGCCAAGTGAGGGGGTATTGATGGGAACAGTGATGGTATCACTGGTGAATTTGATGTTCCTCTCAACGCTGACGGAATTTTTGTTGGCCCAGTAGACCCTGTGGGTGTGCGTACTGTCAGCGTCGTATCCCACCCAATGCGCAACTGTTGCTCTAGCATCTAGCTTCGAGCCCCCGTCATGATGCACCCATATACGCTGCCCCCACTCTGGCACACCAGCCAAGTCCGGCTTGGATTTGTAAAAGCACTCAAAGGGTGTGACTGTGCCGAGTGCATGAGTCGACGTGCGGTTCTTCAGCCAGACTGCAAACATCAACGCCTCAGCCCAGAGAGTCTTTGGGAGTCCAGATTGGTGGAGCAGCACGCACACGTGCTCAACAAGTCGACGGTTAAGTGCTTCAGCCACGCCATTGTGCTGGGGCGTATCGTGAGTTGTGAGCCGGCACTCAGTGCCTTCCCCTTGAAGGAACGCAGTGAAGTCCTTGCTGGTGTACTCCCCTCCTCTGTCAGAGCGCAATCGTTTGATCCAAATGCCATGCTGAGTGAAGACCCATGCTGCATAGGCCTTGTACGCGTCGAATGTCTGGTCCTTTGAGCGTAGGACTTTAATGCTGGTGTAACGTGTGTGGTCGTCAGTGAAAGTGACATAGTACTTGCACCCTCCAAGGCTGGCAAGGGGAGCAGGTCCCACACATCAGTGTGTACCTTGTCGCCAAAAGCATTGGCAAGGGGGGCCTCCCTCTCCTTCTGAATGGGCTTGCGCATGGTCTTGGCATACTCACACAAGTTGCAGACAAGTGCAGACCCGTCATCAATGAGTTGAATGCCCTCAATGGCACCCCCCTAACGAGCGCACGAATGGTGCTGGTGGCGACATGGCCCAGGCACCGATGCAGCACCAATAAACTGATGCGCTCAATGGGCGCTGCTGCAACATATGCACGGTCGACTTTGTAGAGGCCATTTGAGCTTGCTGGAATAGTCCCAATGATGTGGCCATGCTTGTTCTTAATCTTGCAGGAGTCTCCTTCAAAGGAAACTGTGTACCCTGCCTGGGTGATCCGGTTGATTGATATGATTGTCACCCCCATATCTGGGGCGTGCAAGGCGTCATGAAGCAATACTGATGTGGTGGACTGACCATTTGGGACTTCAATCTGCAGGTCCCCAGTTCCAATGGCATAAAATGTCCGCTTGTCTGCAGTTGTGATTGCACACAGCGGGATGGACTGATAGGATGTGAAGTGCTCACGGAAGGGGGACATGTGCCTCGACGCTCCAGAGTCATAGAGCTCTGTGGCTCCATACATTTGCCTCGCCAGTGCTGGGGAACTCCCCACTACAGCGATGGCGACAGTCCTCTGGGCTTGGTCGATATGCATCTGGTCTTCCTCAATGGCTGCCCACGCCTCCAGTGCCTTCTCCTCTGTCATTGAAGCAGCGCTGATGTTTGCCTGCTTGTTGTTCTTTGGCCCCTGGCCTTCCTTCCTGCCACCCTTGGCCCAGCAGTTGGCCTTGACATGCCCACACTTGTGGCAGTTGTGGCACTCTATGTCTTTCTTGGGCTTCTTTTTGGTGCCATCGGCAGTGAAGGCTTCGTCCTTAGTATCCTTTTTGCCACTCCTGAGCTCGCGCAGCTCATATTCATTAAGAATATATGCCTGGAAAGTGTCTGGAGTGATCTTGGATCGTGTAAGGTGTGCACTCGCATTGACAGATGAGCGTGCATTGTCGTAAGATGCTGGGAGTGAGGACATAAGGACGTCTGCATAGTCTTCATCATCAATATCCTTTCCCATTGCAGCAAGCTGCTCGCGAAGCTGTGAGAGTTCCTCAAAATGGGTGCGGATGCTCTCTGAGTCTCCACAGCGCTTGTTCCTGAAGCGGCGCATCATGTCTGCCAGGAGCATCCTGGTTCTCTCCTCGTATACTTTCTTCAGCGCAGCCCAAGCATCTTTTGCAGATGAGTGCCCCTTAATGCGATTGAAAGTGAGGTCGGGGATGGTAGCACCAATAAGTTGCTTTACTGTGCCCTCCTCCTTTTGCCATCGCTGTTCCAGGGTCAAACTGCCTATAGTGCCGGCAGCAGTGTAGGACGTGGGCATCGAGTTGTGCTGAAGATGGTCTTTGAGGGAATTGGTGTCCAGCACCCAGAGCATGCGATCATGGTAAATGACCCAGTTGCTGCCATCAGCAGCCAACTTGGGGACAGTGTGCTTCGTCCCCTGTTCTTCAACTTGCATTGTAAATGTGTAGTGTAATATATGTGAGTGGTAAGTGTGTCGCCTAGGGCCGGGGGCCAGGGCCCATAACCTGATACGATGCACAGGTAATCTGTAGCGCACACAGTGGGCACACTAGGCAACGAGGGGTGGGGACACGAGATGCAGCAGTGTTGACAGGGGTAATGTTAGTATTGAGTTCGAAGGGGTGCGCGCGTGTCAGCGTCTGTACATAAGACAGCAGAGAGTTGACTCAGTACACGCACGCTGATTGCACGAGAACTATAGTCTTTATTTACCTGTACACAAGACAGCAGAGAGTTGACTGCGTCCATGAGCACAGGGGTTGTATGATCTATGAAAGGAAACTTACCTCAGTACATGCACGCTGATTGCACGAGAACTGAGGTTTACAATTTACTCTACTCAGGTATTTAAGCTGCAGCCAACTGAGCTGCAGCGCTGAGTGAGATGCAGTGGTAATTGTGAGTGTAACACATGGTGGAGCAGCCTCACGTTGAGGCGCACAGAAATGTAAGTCAAGATGTGATGGCACATTCATGTGCCAGCACAGTTAGCAAGGTAACGCTAATGCAAATGAAACAACTCATATACTCATAACTTGTCTCGGGTGCACGTGCCTCAGCCACCCCCTGTCTCACCCCCTATTTCCGGCACCAACATGAACAGCACGTGACGGATTGGTTGTAAGTGGAAGTGGTGCGATCTCTTTGGTGATGAGGCAGCGTGCAGACGGGCCATCAGGAAAACCCAGAATGTCTTAGACGCTCTTAGAGTTCTTGTCCAAGACAAATAAGAGCTGTAAGAGAAGCTCTTAAGCAAGGAGGTTCGTTCTCTTGCCCAAGACCATCAAGAGCCTCTAAGACAAGTCCCAAGAGCGGGTGCAAGAGCAATTTTATACTGATTTCATAGCTAATAAATCTTGTAAAATGAGCCCCCTTTTTATTGAATTCCAGGCCGTTTTACACTACCAGACATGTGTTGTAATGACAGGACGGCCTAAGGATGGCCAGAAACCCCACACCTGAAATACCAAAGTCCATTTTGAAACTACGAAATCTCTGCTTCTTGACATCGATTCTATGGGTTATGGTTAGTAATGTTTGCGAGCGTGTGATGATAGAAGAACTCACAGCTATCCCAAACAATCTCATCATTCTCGACCACTTCATCGCCTTCAGCCAGTAGCTCCCTTTCATCTGCCTCGGGCATTTTTGAGTCTACACAGTTTGACGTCACATGACTGGCCTTTTTCTCCTGCGAGATTTTCCAAGCCCCGTCGATAATGAGATCCCATGACTCCGGTGACAGCTTTCGAATCGGAGATTGATACCGGATGGCAGGCTCACTCCACATCTCTTCACTGAAATGGTTATCCCGTTTTCTGGTGCTGAGGACAATTTCACCAGTTTCCGCACACTGTGTCAATGCATGTTCGCACTGTCCCAGAACTTGTTAGGTGTGACTCTGTAAATTACAGGGAAAGGGGCTTACAGCGACTACAGATAACAACAGAGCGCCTTCCGGATCTTCTGTGGACCTCACCTCGTCATCCAGAGCATTTGTTGCAGTAAAATGCAAAGCTAAGGTTGACAAAACAAGCTCAGATTGGAAGATTCCGGAACCTTTCTGAACTCAATCGTGGTTAACAGGTGCAACGGTAACATGGCATGAGATGACGAACTTGTTTTTTAGAATCAAAAGAGAGATATACGAATGGAAACTTCGCACCAAGCATGTGGTTTGCATATCTTTTCCATCCTTCCTGGGTTTTGATACCTTTGGTGATCCAGATCTTTTCGAGGGCGGCAACAGCGCCAGAGCCAAAAAGTCCACGCCATTCAGCAATCTTCTGGGTGCTCTGAACATTGAGATGTCAGAGACACCCTTAGTAAATGAAAAGTGATACATACCCGAATGAAAATTGCCTGTTTAGGCTGGATATCAGTGGGAATATCAGGGTAAGCAAGATCCCACAACATCTGGAAATTGGCTCGGATATTGGCATCATGGCAGCTCCAAAGGTTTGGAATAGTACCAGCCCAATCATGGAGGAGTTGAACGTATAGCTCATTCCATTTTGAGAGGCACCCAGGGGGAAGATCAGCGTTAGTAAAGGTGGTTTTCGAGCTGGAGGAAGCTTTCGTTGCATTCTTGAGTGTTCCTGATGTATCCAAGTGTTCAGCTGGCTTGTTCATATTTATCTTGACAACATCCTGTAAAAAATTGGGTCAGCCATCACGATTGAATATTCAGCCTGAGAAACAGTCACCTGAAATCCTTTTTTCCCTTCTGCTTTGACCTCAGCATACTTGGGATATTTCTTGTCCATGATTTCATTTCCATCCCCATCAAGATTCTCGAAACCCCCCATTTTGAAACTCACACCCGAGTCAATGGTATTTCCATGGCTGCTCTCTGAAGCGGCCACAACGGAAGCGGAGCGACTTTTTGTCGCAGAGGGAATGAACCCTTTGAGAATACCTGTAGGAACAGCCGATTTGACCTTCTTAACAATTGCGACGCTAGT
Source organism: Russula compacta (assembly GCA_022376555.1). Lineage (NCBI taxonomy): Eukaryota > Fungi > Basidiomycota > Agaricomycetes > Russulales > Russulaceae > Russula > Russula compacta. The sequence continues at coordinate 18,998 of WTXH01000170.1, forward strand.
AAAAATGAAAGTCAGATCCAGGACCCAGAACAGAGTTTACATAAAACTTGACTGACTTTGACTTTGAAAGTGCTCGTTTCCTTTTGCTTGTCGCATCATTGGGATCTCCCATGACGACATCAGAGTCGTGATTATCAATGGCATCCTTATTGGGCACTACACCTTCCCTCTTCAATGCAATTAAGGCACGTGTCACTCCTTTACTCTTTTGTTTGCCTTTACCTTTCTTCGATACTGGTTCATCGAAGTATTCAGCGTTGGCGGATGGCTCGTTGACCACAGATGTTGTATCAGCATCTACAATTTTGTCAGAGTCACTCCCACCAAACTCTTCCATGTCACCCTCCCCACCGCTCTCTGTTATTGGCTGGCATTCAGGAAAGGACAGGTGAATACTACTGGTGACTAACCTTCTTGCACCTCCTCCACATCAAAATCTTGATCCAAGTTTGCAAACGTACGAGTCCGACAGATGGGATGGTTGACACGTGTGATCTTTGTGGGAGCAGGCTGAGTGGCATTTGCTTCATTGTCCTTATCAACTTCGGCCATACTGTCTTCAACACCTGCAATAATCAAAGGAGCAGCAAGAGCTGTGGCAGCTTTAGCGTCCTGGGCTGCCTTCTCTGAGGCCTGTAGAGCGGCCATCTGAACTGGGGACCTCTTTTTCTTGGTCTGATCTGGAACACTGGGGTGTTTGTTGGCATTGGATGCTCTAGTAGCCAACTTCGTGGATGGCACAGGCATTTTTCAACAAAGTGTGGTGAGAGGAAGTGGGAGAAAATGGTATGTTTTCGATTAAATGCCCCAATTAAAATGCATGGCCAAACACGGGACTTAGTGAATTTTGTGTTCTGTTTCTGCACGATTTCTTCCTCTTTGCCAACCAGTGTCACCTCCCTTATATATAACCTTTTCAGACTTTTCTTGTCATCTGTACCTGGTACTGGGACTATCAATGCATCTGAGGAAAAAGTTCAAAAGGCGGACAGTGAAATGCCCATACCCTGGGTGTGACAAACTTGTTGTCAATGGTGGTGGATTGACACAGCATATCCAGGCTTCCCATGCCGCTGCTCAAAGGCATCCACTACGGTCACCAATGCCTGGGCCTGCAGATCATGAGGTAACCCCAGGCCCATTCAATGATGATATGGGAGGCCCTGGGCACAAAGATGTTGGCCCACAATGGCGGGGTGCCTCTACCATTATCCATCCTATTATTGATGGTTAGTCTTCCTGTTCTCTGGTGGACATGTGTCCCATTACCTCAGATAGAGTATGTACTCACATCTGTTGTTGTATCTAGGCACTCCTTGTGATGAGGACAGAAACGACTTACCACCTGGAACTCCACCTCCACCCCCAACGCCACCTCCTGTCAACGAAAATGGCGAACCAATACCATTTTTCCCTTACAGGGATTGTGAGAAATTTAAGTTGGCGCATTTCCTTTTCAAGTGCAATCAAATGCCAGGGACGGAAATTGATGAGCTGATGCAGATCTGGGCAAACACACTTCCAGCTGGTCAAGATCCACCATTTGCTGACCACCGCGATTTGTACAACACCATAGACGCCACTATATTGGGTGATGCACCGTGGCAGTCATTTTCAGTCACCTACTCTGGTGAACTCCCTGTCGATGGCAATATACCACCGTGGATGCTTGCCGAGTATGATGTCTGGTTCCGAGATCCAAAGGTAGTCCTTCAAAACCAGCTTGGAAATCCTGATTTCAAGGACGAGTTCGATTATGCTCCATTTCAAAAGTTTGATGACAACGGCGAGCAGAATGGAAGGACTTTATGTCTGCAAACTGGGGCTACGAACAAGCCGTGTGTACCTCTGTATAAAATCTCCTTATTCAAAACAATACCTGATATGTTCATAGAACATCATTGCGGAAGATGCCCAAACTCATGGCGCTTTGTTTGTCCCAGTTATTTTAGGAAGTGACAAGACAACTGTGTCCATCGCAACTGGCCATAACGAGTTCTATCCCTTGTATATATCAAATGGGAATATCCACAATAATGTTCGACGTGCCCATCGCAATGGTGTCAGCGTTCTTGGATTCCTGTCCATCCCCAAAAGTGAGTCACTCATAACAGTTTATGAGTGGTCTATTCTTACAGTTACGTTTCCCAAGCTGATCGAAAATACCAAGATGACGACAAGTTTCACATGTTTCGTCGTCAACTCTTTCACTCATCTCTAGGCGCTATTCTTGAGCCCTTACGGCCAGCAATGACAACTCCCGAAGTCACCGATGTCCTGATGGACATTTTTGTCGCGTCATTTATGGTCTTGGACCGTACATTGCAGATTACCCCGAACAAGCATTGCTTGCATGCATTGTTCAGGGCTGGTGTCCAAGTAGGCATTTATTTCTGTTCTATCATTATTTACCACTCAACCGAGACCACCAGATGTACAGCTCCTGCCGATAACCTTGATGCTGAGTCTGGCCGCCGCTCACATGCCCACACTGATGCATTGCTTGAACAATATAGTCTCAAGATACTGTGGGATGACTATGGCATTGTAGGCACATTATTGTCAGTGGTATCCTACTATTTGTAGCCTAAACCTGCTGACAACATCATGATACAGCCGTTCACAGCAGGATTTCCCCGTGCTGATATCCATGAGTTGCTTTGCTCTGATCTCCTCCATCAAATCATCAAAGGCACTTTCAAGGACCACCTCGTCACCTGGGTTGGTGAGTACCTTGTCCTTGCGCATGGCCCTGCTGCGGCAGCTGCAATAATGGCAGATATTGATAATAGGTGAGATCTTCATGCTTGCTTTGTGTATCATGGAAGTGGTATTGATTTACATTAGGATTGCTGCTGCCCCACCGTTTCCTGGGCAGAGGCGTTTCCCAGAAGGTAGAGGCTTTAAGCAGTGGACTGGAGATGATTCCAAAGCGCTCATGAAGGCAAATACTCCTTTGTACATGTCCATTTGAAAACTTACTCAACTTAACAGGAATATTTGCCCGCGATTAGTGGACATGTGCCGCCCCAGATGGTCGCTGCCTTGTGGCTTTTCTAGAGTTTTGCTACTTGGTCAGACTGACAGTATCACCGAAACAACCCTCGAAGCGATCAATGCGCCCTGGCCCGATTTCACACAGAACGCATCATCTTTGAGGAGACCGGCGTTAGGATTGACTTCAACCTCCCTCGCAGCACTCCCTTGAACATTACCGAAGAAATATCCAACTCTTTGGTGCGCCTAATGGGTTATGCTCCTCAATCACCGAGTCGAAGCATATCAAAGCTGTGAAGGAGCCCTGGCGTCGATCGAGCCATTTCGAAGCATTAGGTCAGATGCTGGTTACCAATCAACGCATCGATAAATTGTCAGCTTCGCAGTGGACTTTGCATCCCATGGTTTGCTCTCTGGTGTACCACCATTTGGTCCTGACGTCGAGCCTCCATTTGGCGATCCTGATGCTGTCCCAGTGCCAGGCCCAAGGGTTCTCAATGTCGTAACCTTGGCCGTCACACGTGGTTCGCATACTTTACTTTTTTGACCTCCATTCGTGCATCTAACCTTACCCAGAAACTGGATATCTCTACGACTGGAAGCACTAGCCATCCACATCAATCGCCCCATCAATTCCGACCTTATTCGCCGCTTCCTTTTTGACCAACTTCATCCAGATGCACCATTATCCGGTGATGAGGTCAATATCAACATCTGTCCTACTTTCAATAGCAACATCCATGTCTTCCATTCCGCTCTCGCAACTTTCTATGCACCGAGTGACCACTCAGGAATTGGAGGGATGCACCGACAATGAATTCGCGCGACGCCGTTGTGGCGGAAATCGCACGGGAGATATGACTGCATGTTTCTCGAGAAAGACCCTACCTTACCAGGCTTTACGGGCCTATATGCTGTGCACGTTTGCTTATTTTTTTCTTTCAAGCATAATCGAAAAAGATACCCCTGTGCTCTAGTGCAATGGTTTGTACCTATCGGCGATCACCCATGCGAGGACACAGGCATGTGGATGGTAGAACCCGATTTCGACCATCGTGGACAGTGTGTAACTGCAATCGTGCATTTAGATACAGCTGTTCGTGGAGCACATCTTCTTCCTATCTATGGCTTGGCTTTTATTCCACACGAGTTGCATTTTTCCGAGACGCTTCGTGCCTTTCGTGCATACTATATTAACAAATATGCTGACCATCACATGCATCAGATTGCATTTTGACCGAACTACGTCTTACTTTATACGATTTTAGTTATGTCTGTTCTTATGTATCTCTTACAAGTTCTTTGAAAAAATAAAGCTCTTATTGGCCTTGCTGAAAATTGAAGCAAGTGCGATCCAGCCCTCTAAGACGGCTTCAAGACCTCTAAGAGGCTCCAAGACATTCTGGGTTTTCCTGATGCGGTTATCTGGCCATGCTCACCTCTTCAGAAACACCAGGAGGCTCTTAGCAGAGATGGTCGAAAGACGGATCAAAATGAAGGGACACTTTGATCCCTCTCTCGACCACTGCTGCCATCATGGTGGATGCTGCAGTGAAAGAGGTTGTAGTCATTTCGCCAGGTGAAAGTGATCACTCTGCTCTAAGGCGGAGGTGCATGGGATGACACACAAAAGTGGGGGTTCCGTGGCGCTGTACGCGGCGTGGGCGTAGTCGACGCGCCACATGCGTTTTACGTGGGTCACGTCGATAGAAGTCCGCCGGGAACCAGCGCTCTGACGAAAGGAGGGGCAGAGGAGAGTTGGTGGCGTTCCGTTCATCGAGGAAGTGAAGTACTGTACTGTACTTGGGCATGTGGCATGTGAAGATACCACGGCACGCCACAGGCACGGCCCGGGGCCCCATGATATGATGGCTCCCAACCAATTGGCGATTCTTTGCTATGAAGAAACCGAGAGGCGAGACCGAACAGCTCTACGTATTCCCCTCCTGAGTCTGTCCATGACATCACAGGGTGACACCACCGTGCCATCCGCAAGTGTCGGCACTCGATTATTTTGAGTTATATCCAACACGGTTAACAGGATTGCTTGTGAAAATCCGGTAGCATAAACGGGGAATAGAAAAAGGAAGCAGCTACAAGGAAGATGAGGATTGACAAGATCCCCCTGGAAAACTAGTTCGGGATCAACTACAGGACCAAGTAGTCATAGGCACTATTGGTGATCTGAGACGGTCTACTTCCTGTACCACCCCATCTGAGTTGGCCCTCTCTAAGGTGGTGACGACAAGAACATCAGCCGTCGAGTATAATCACCATCTTACAATCCCCGCAGAGAGAATCTGTTCAATTGCTGATTGGCCGCGAGCAAGGATCGGACGGCCTGAACAGGGTCCAGTCCGAGTAGCGCAGATTTAAAAAGGTGCGTTCTAGATCCTCCTGCGACGATATATTAAGTTGGACATGGTCGTAGGAAACGTGAATCAGTACCCACTAGAACATGAGGTTGCGCGTATGGCGGGTTATCTCGACCAAGTTCTACATCGGAGCACACGTATGGGGCCACAGGTTCCTGTTGCCCGAGTGTCATTGGTTAGTAAAATCAAGTTCAAAATCAGATAGATGGGAATCACATCCAGTGGCAAAGGGTGGTATATCCTCTCCTGACATTCAGATTGGCACTGGCAGCAGCAGGCAGAACCCAAAGTGGGATACGCATAGAATGCGCACTTGGGAAAGTGAGAATGTCCCATTGTCGAAGGCAGACCTAGAGTACATCAGATCATGATGGGTTTGTGGAATGAAATCGTGATCAGCTTGATGCCGGTATCGGTTCGACGACAACGAGCAGCTGAACTACTAGTCGAAGGGAACGGTTTTTTCGGAGTTGACTTTTGTTCATCAAGTTGAGTCAGCTTTACGGCGTCGAAAGAAGCCGGTCCCGATTGGTAGAGGGCAAGAAGATAGGTTGTCTGGCCAGCTGTAGAACGAGACGCGAAACAAGAACTCTCCTGCGGCAAGAATTTGTGACGTAGATACCGAAGCGAACGTTCCTAAGTTAGAACTTACAGTTTTGAGGACATTAAAAAAACGTGATTTACGTTGCGCTTTCACACTGCTGAGGGAATGCGATCGGTGAATGCACACAACGTGGTTGCATGTATCCTCATCAAGGCTTCAACCTTCGCACTCGGGGTATCTTTCTCGCAGTTCAGTCGACAATAGAAAACCGACACCAGTAAAGCGTGCCCAAGGCCCAGCATTGCCTCGAAGCGCGATCGGATCATGATAGTTCGGGCTCAATAACGGAACAAGCAAAGAAACGTGCACGCCGTGGGTGTCGTTCCGGTGTGTTCGGAAATATCTAGGTGCACAGTATCCCTCGGCTCGGTGGATATTAGACAGAAGCGTTAAATTAAACTTTGAGGCGCAAGCCAACTGTCCCTGTCCCTCGTGTGAAGGCATGACAAACACAGATTCTATCGAGAGAGACACGGAAAACCTAAATAACATATGGTCAACCCTGAGACGAACCTCACACATGCGCTTGCCTCACATGTGTCACGTTGAACTGATGCTTTATCGAGCGCCCAGATCACTGGTGATAGTGCGATAAGCGCCAGGAGGGTGCAGTCGAGTTTTTCTGGACATAACTGGGTTTCGAAAGCCGGCAGCCCTTGTTTAGGTCAAATTCCAATCTGAATGCGACGACGGTGTCCGATCAAACTTAATCACATAACCTCTTAACAAATTCCACAATTCACTTCGAATCAAGTGCATGCGTACGCCACAAAGCTAATGACCAAGCCCCTGAAAATGAGGATATTTCACCTGGCACCTTTTACTATCATCGGGTTGCCAGCACTCTGTAGCATTTCTTTTTGGATCCGCATATGTAACGCGCAGCATTCATGTCGCACAGGTCGCAAGTGCAAATGCACCACAGGTTGGATGGAGGACCTTTATATAGGTGTATAGCATGTGACATATCCGATATATTGATTGGATGGAAGAGTACCTGTTGAGGCGAATCCTGCTCGCACAGAGTCTCCGTCACCACCCATGGTCGTCCGGCAGCAGCTCGCTGCACAGGGGTCCCGGTCTTAGGCGGGCTCGAGTCGCTGCTGGGGAGACCCCTAGAGCCTCGTCGGATCACCGCCTTGTTTAGTGCCGAAAACATGGGAGATGGATGAGGGCCTGGAGTCGGGAAGAAGGATGTGTTGTGTTTCGGCGGTGTGAAGGGGGCATTATGTGAAGACATGATGTACCGTTTGAGGGCCTCCCGCACGGCGGCCAGTAGTGGGTCGGAAGCAGGCCGAGTATTCAGTTGTAAAAAAAAGTGTCACATCAGAATTTGGATACTTGTGGAGAAAACAAGGCGGGAGTGGCTAGAGAGGCCCTGGATAGAGGGGAGGGGGGAGTAGTTTACCCTCTGGCGGCACTGTGAGGGCCAGGTAGACCGACTGTCACCGCATCATCTTATGTAAGTCTCTCCAGCTTGCTTGCCATTAGGTGAAGGCTTCGGTTCGCACTTTGTAACGGAGGTGGCTGATTCCTAGCTGATGGCGACCCAAAACCACACGTTAGGTGTTCAAAACGTCTGTCAGATTTCCCGGTAAAGTCAGCGGGTGATGACGATTTGATCTTTCGACACATCGTTCGAGGCATTAGGAGGGAAGCTACGAGCCCACCGCGAAGGGTCGTACTAGGCGAGTGTTTGGGTAGTCTCGAAGGGCTCTGCTGGCGACTGTGGCGGCTAGAGTCGGGGGGGGGGGGGGGGGCGAAATGTCGCGTCTCTGGTTGAGGCGATCAGTTCGATGGCTCGGATTCCTGCCCCCCGTGCCAGGCCACGCATGTGGCTGTCCCGAGGGGTTGCATTTTTGATGGGGGGGGCCACGAGCCTTGGCAGAAAACGAATAGTGTATCACCTGGGCAAGGGTCCTGTACTACTCAGCATTTCCGGTCTTCCCTGTGCAGAATGTTGGTCATCAGTTAGTCTGAAGGGGTGAGGCTATGTGTCTTGTAAGAGATTGGCTACTGCGCATCGAAAGAGAGCGGCAAGGAGGGTTAGTGCGTGGTGGCAGGTGCGGTTGGACTCTGTCGGTTCGCAGCTCTAGTGGCACGCCGGACGCGGGGTACTCCCAGGTTGCCCTGACGACTGGATCGTGACGCAAACCGTCCTTGTCTAGACTGTTCAGATTCTAAAACAAAGGTCTCGCCGCTGCGTAGCCTATAGCGTGTACAGTATATTTTGGCCCTGGGTAGAGCAAATGCGGCTTGGCGTAAGAGAGCGACGTCATAAGCTGACATTTGCCAAAGCCGTCATCTCCGAGTCTCATCTTCCGTGCCAGCTCCAACCAGCAGCATTGTCTTACCTCGGGCCTAGCCCCTTCATAGGGCCGCACACCTCCTGGCTGCGGCGTGTCTTTCTGTTTGATATTCAGCTTCTGGAAGGCGCAACTGGTTGATTTCACCTTTTTCTGGAGTTCTCGTTTTGATCACCCAATGGCGGATTGACCTCGCCCAGTCAATTATCCTTATATGCTTATATGCTTCACGAGAACGGGGCTATAGCCACGCGATGATTTACCTTGTAAAGTACTAATATCGTCAAGTCGTCCTTTCCACGCGGGTTCCTAGGATCCGGGCCATGCAGCTTCTATGATTGCGGCGAAATTGCATCCCTGAAACCCGTCCTCCCAACTTCTCTGCCACTTCCTTGCAGGATCATACTATGACTTGCACCACGTTGAATCAACCCTTTGCCACGGCTGAATTGTCCTCGACGCGAGACCCAGTTACTGCCCCACTGCCTCTCAATGCCGAAGTCATCACACCTCTACAACTATCACACCGCCATCAGCAGCATAGGCACGCAATTCCCTCTCTAGACTGCTGTAAGTCCAAAGCACGCGTTACTATTCGGCTTCTTTGATAGCTACTTTTGCATTTTAATTCATCCTTTGCGCCTCCCAGGACAGTGGACAGGGATTTATCCAAATCCCTAAACGAGTCCTTACCCTACACATCAGCGTTCTACTCCTGAACGTATTGTACGAGGAACCTTTTCGTGACCTTGACCGCTACTAAATGCTGCCCCCTCGTCCCCTGAATCCTGTAGGAAGATTCGTCTACCGAGCAGCTGCCATCCTTCGTACCGACAACTTTCTGAGGCAAGATAGCCTAGCAGTCAACCGCACAGATCCTAGCTCACCTTACTCTAGTTTTTGGGCATATGCGCTGGCGGTGCCCAGCTGATGCTTACTTCGGTCTGGTGGGGATTTGAATACCGGCTTTGGGAAGGGTGTTTGGTTATATGGCACCAAGGTAGTGGTGCTCCTGTGTACTTGTCAAATATAACTTATCCCCATGACGGAGTGTGGTACACGAATGATAACATCCTCTTGACCCTCCGGTGCTCCCTTCGGGACTCGGTCCTCACATCTAATCCAGAATATGTGCAATCCCTTAGTTCTGCTTTCAATGACGAGAACTTCCTTCATCTCCCGTCTTTACTTCTGGCCGAGTTCTTGTGGATTGATTGGAACATGGTCCTCTCGCTTCCACTCGAGGTGAAATTACAGAGCAAAGCAGCCAGGCTAGCTCCAAGCGTCGGCATTCAATGCAAAGTGTAGAGAAAGCATATTCAATACGGAGGGCAAGGTCGACTACACACAACACGACAGTCACGGAACAAACGGAGCACGAAACTAGGGGTCCGAGGCAAAAGGAGGAACAGGCGAAGCGCTCAAAACCAAGACAACTATGGATACATCCACAAAAGTACTCACATCGACTCTTCTGCATTCCACAGTATTGTGTCCCCCAAAACGTCAGCACCGGGGGTGATACCGAGCACTCGGGAGACGTTGACAAAAAAATAACGACATCAGAGAACATCGGAAGTTTCGAGTACGATCACTACTTTAAACCGACCAGCCGCGACCGGTTCCATACAGAGCCGACCAACCTGTGAATCGGGTTGGTTAAGTAACGGCTAGCGAGTCGTCGGAGACTTTCTGCTCCTGGTTGTTCTGGAGCGGGAACGTGGTTAACAAACAGATGCGGGAAGGTGACCTGAGCGGGGTCTGGGGCAAGGTACTGAGGAGGATATGGAAATAAAGCATATTCTCGGGCTTGCGCAGGGATACCTTGCCCGTGTCCTACATCGGGGAATACATATTGGACTGCAGGATCCTATTTCACGGGCGTCATTGGTCAAAGACAGCCAGATATAAGAAAGGTAGAGAGTACTGACACCTATTGGCTGGGGGTGATAATCTACCATGCCATGATAGGCCACGTCGACGCGGTGTGGGTCTTCCATTCTACCTGGCACGGCAACACCACCGAGTGGCGGAGGTATGTTCTCCCACTGGCCTTCAAGTTGGCCGTTGGGGGCAGCGGGCAGAGCCTGAAGATGGATACACACTGACAGATGAGGACTTGGGAAAGGGAAAGGGAGGATGACCTATGCACTGACCCCGGGATTCTGTAGTGCATGATTATGCGGTTGGCGTGGAACGGGACGAGGAAAGGCGTGATTGACTTGATGCAGTTCGGCCCCAGCCATCTGATACTGCAAGCTTGACGGGGTGTGATGAAGGCTGAACTTAGTATAGAGGTTATCAAGTACTAGAACAATTGGGGCTCCGAACTTTAAAGGTCAGGGAACTGATTGCCATTGCCTAGGAACACGTGGAGGTAATTCGGTGATTTCTCCGAGGGGAGTAGGTCTCGCCCCTAGAACAGATGGTCGTGTGAAGAGCTCAACGTGTTGCAGGTGGTGTAATGCAAGCTCTAGTCCCCGTGGGTCGAGAAGACGTATGCAAGTTTCTAATTCAGCGGGCAGAACCGGCGCAAGGGGGCGGGGAGGGGGAGGATTGATGTTTGAAAAACTAGTCCAATGAGGCATGATCCGATTCTTCAGTTGGTAGCCGTGGTCATCTAAGTCGGCATGAACAAGACTTGCCAGTGATGGAATCTCCAGGATGCGTACTGCCAAATAACAGAGCAACGCCGTCGACGCACGGCTGGCAGGAAGCGGATGGTGCATGTACACGTTGTACTTCATAAAAGAAGACCGTTTCACAGGAATGTGTTCACGGCCTTGTCTCTGCAAACCCCCAAAGCACGGGACACGCGCTGGACCTCATACTCATAGACCTCATCAAGTGCAACGGAAAAGAATCAACTGCCTGGATTGGAGCACCACGAGATGGGCACGATACATTTGAGCAGCCAGTTACTGTAAAGAGTTTATAGCTGCGTGTGTCAGTCATATAAGCAAGGGTGCTGATTATTCACTGCATGCAAATCAAAGTATTTTTGTTGGGGAAATGTTAAAGTTTTTCTTAGGCACGTGACCTATAAAGCATCTGATTGGTTGTCATAGGTTACGTGATTGGAAAAAACTTTAACATTTCATAACTTACCAGAGAAATACTTTGAGAAATACTTTGAGTTGCACGCAGTGATTGCGTCATCCCTGCATCATGGCTTCACGGGCGGCGTCCTCACCCCTGGACCCCCGGAAAGGCACTACTGACGTAATAAAAGCCAACACAAACGCTGTTCACAATCGTCAAGTTAGCGCTCAGTGTAAATGCCACAGTGTTGGGTGGGCCTCAGGCAAACAGTACACTATCGTATAGTGACACGTTCCTGCATTACTGTCTTCAAGATTGCAAGCATTCTCAGGGTTGCGGCAACCGGACTGGTAGGAGCTAGGACGTCATCCATCTGTGTACCGATAACCACTTTAGGCATAATTTGGGGAACACATGCAGGGAGGTCAGGAGGCGTACATGGTCTGATTGTCGAGAGTTGAAAACCGCGACGATGGTCAACGACCGAGACCGACTGTGATGACTCACTGACACCCAATGTTGGCTGAAAGCCGCAAGTGGGGACTAGCCAACCACGACCGCGACTTTCTCATCATGTCAAAGTCACAGGTTGACTACTTCGCTGCCATGGTCTGGTAATTCGCATCGATGCATCACATTGTAGCCTCCACAATTTCACTCTGGCAGAGCACCTCCCCCAAGTCGGAGTTGAGCAGTAAGATGTTACAAAACTCTGGCAACGCAATGTAAATATGATGAAAATCTGAGTCATCTCCATCATCCATTATCTGTGCAATAACTTCCGCAGCGCCACTCATACTTAAGGCGCGGGCCACAGCAAGTTGGAGGTTACAGAGTGCCGGACTGGGGCCAAATCCAAGGCGTGCTGCCTCAGGGCCTCCTCCAAAGATAATCTGATCCCCATCCTTAAGGCGAATAATTCCTAGGGTCTCAGCCGAAGAGGGAACATTTCTATAGATGTATTTAACCTTAGGATTGATGAGCGATGGCAAAGCACGTTGAGCTCGAAAATCGCACCATCCCATTCTCTTCACGGGCCTCAATTCCCCAGAGGATGTCATAGTACGCGGTATGAATAATTGAATCGATATTCACAAGGTTGCTTGGGTCATTCAACTGTTCCACAACCAAGTCACAGACGGCTGTTCCAGCGAGCATGGCAATACACTTGATAGTATCAGGCTGTGCAGTAGAATGCTTAATGAATGCCACATTAGATAGAATTGTAGCGCTAACCTTGTCATGGGCCGAGCTGGGAATTATATGAGCCAAATTTGGCTTAGGACGTTTAAAAAGACAAGCCAGTGAATGGACATAAGTAGCCGTCACGTCTGAATATCTGGATCAGAATGTCGTGAGCATTTTTATAGATATGCCATTCGCTTTCACAACATACCACAGCTCTCAGAATAGCTTCCTTCCTTTTCCCGGGATTTTCTGAGGCAGCCATCCGCAGGAGTTCTTCTGCATCTTCGCTATGAAATCGCTACTGTAACCGATGCGGGTGTGCCACTCGCAGATCTTACGATCACCGGGATTCATAACTAATACCGAATTCTTTTCACTGGTTTCTCAGGAGATTGGTATTAGGACTAACAAGCAACGCAAAGATGGGTGAAAAGTTCCGTGGCCATCTGAAATACTGGAGAGGAGTTGATCGTTTCTCGATCGACCCCTTCGGGAAGAGAAAAACCCCGTGTCTCGAAGTTGGACTGAGAAGGGATACCAGAGAACTTTCATGCAAGAGGCGATCTCGATGCACTATTTTCCTTAAGCCGGAGATGACATCGCCCAACCACGACCCAGAATTGATCGAGTAAGGTGCCCCCTAACGCTTGTGATTCGACAATGAAACCAGACAAGAGTTTTGGCATGATAGCCCTAAACTTTCCACCTTGCTCTCCTGAGGCTTGGTGGCGATAGGTGGGGGGCTAGTTCCATGATTCCGCCGCTTTCCAGAATAAATAACCAAGCATGCCTAAGTGGAGTGTTGTTCATTGAGCACGTGTTAGGCGATGCTTGAGTTGGAAAGTCCCGAGGGAGCACGTGATTATATCTTATCGATGGGTATTAACTAAGATATAAATAATAGATCTAGGTGCTCGCCTTGCCATTCATTTGCAACCGCCCGCCGTAGGGAATTGATCGTACTAACATGGGGACGGTCGCGCGGCCAAAAGCCTGAATGGCGCAGGCGGGCACGGGGGAACGGCACAACGTGTCAGGGTAATATGAAATATTCACTGATACTCGGCTCTACCCAGGGGATCCAACTGGATGTACTGTATATTGTGGGAACGACTTCGCTTCTTCGGGTCTCATCAATTTCAGAGGCCTTGGTCCATACATTTCTCGCCTGTGACACTCAGTTGCTTACTTTCAGCACGCGAATACTTAATGTCACGCTCACGTGAAAGCCCTGCAGTTTGGCCTCGGAGCGCGGCACTTTCCGCACTATCCACTTGATAAGTGTTTATTTCTCGAAGAAAAGGTATAATAAACTTAATTTGATAAGTCGTTTACGAGTGTAATTTTAACTCCGCCGCTTTCGTTTATTTCACCAAAGTCGTTTCTTCATAGTATAATAAAGTATAAACAAAATACTTTCAAAGAAATAAATCTAATTCTATGGCTGGGACAGAGGCATGGACCCGAATGCAAAGTAGGGGGTAGTGGAGGGGGGCACAGTGGTGGAGGGGGGGCCCGGGGTGGCAGAAATGCGTGCGCGCGCATGCGCATTCGCTGTGGCAGAGAGCGCATCGGGCTTCGCGCGCTTACCGGATCCCCCCCAGCATAGGGATCATTGTGAATCCTCCGTTCGGCGCCATGCGTCAAATTCAGCGATGTTGGCCCATCTCATCGGGAAACTGCCCTTCTCGCAGTCATAATTAAAACACCCCTTCTTTGTTGAAGTAGCGGGAGTCTGGAAACTGTCGGGGGGCGCGTGTGGATGCTCCGCAGGCGCTTGCTCCTCCGCGATGGCACGTGCTTTGTCCCCGACATTGCCTAAATTAAGACTAGGTTCACCAGGGTGGGCGCTCGGTCCGGTCGGCATTTCTCAAGGCGCGCATGATGGAAACAGGGCAGGGTCGTCGTTGATGGGGTGAATGGAGGATTGATAGGGATGGATTAGATGTTGGGAAACGCATCCCTCCCTTTGCATTAGCCACAAATTGCTTTTCCACAAATCGAATTTTTTTAGTAAATATTTTCTATAATTATTTTAATTTAAGTTTCTATCAAATGGCTGAGCCAAAGCGTTGGTCCGAAGCCAAGGCGTCGGTCTGTCACGCCCGTGGGAATCGCGTGCTAAAATTCAAAAGCTGTGACACTCCATCTGTGGTCACATGTTGATCTGCTCGCTCGTTCCTTCCCCTATTTATCTACCTAAATAATGTGTTTTGGGTGAAAGCACGTTAAGACGCGTGCAAGATGCATTCCTTCATGTGTGCCCTTCATAGATCACAACCTGTGTACTCTATCTCCCTCTCCCCCATGGCTTTGTACGAGTGCGTTCACTAGTAATACGGAGCGAATCAACCAACCCGGGATGGTCTCACTCAAGGCATGAAATCTTGCGAGAATTGAGCTAGGTAATGACAATGACAAGGGCAGTGTACGATAAACTCACCGGCTTCATTCAGCAGCGTATTTTCATCTATACATGCCTCGACGAAATCGGAGAGAACTAGATTTCTATGCTTGGGCCTGCATATCCGCATGAGGGGCGCAAAGAGAAAAGAGAGAAAGGTGCCCGTACTTTGAAGTCCTCTTCATGAGCTCGCGACGGCGGCTGTCGTCTCGCTTATCTAAGACAACGTGCGTGAGCTTCGGATCGTCCAGTTCTGCTATCTGGCCCCCGTTATCTCCGATCAACCTTGCGATTCGTTCAAAGCTAATCATATCCTTAGCAAATCTCCTCTGAAAGGGTGGGTTCGATAAACCTTTTAACAATCGCGTCCTCGTGCTTTGAGGTGGCGGACATGCCGTTATTGCGAGCATTATGAGGTGCATCCAGGTAGAAGTAGCTGTTGAGCAGGTCATACAGGGCAATCGCAGGACGTAGACAGGGGCATACAGATGCCTGAAGATGCTCTCCTGGTCGTATTCCATGGCCGAGTCTTCACCCATTTCAGTGTGATGAACGTCCTCCGCGTTCACTTGTTTATATCCATCATGGTCGGAGTCGAGCTGGCATAACTACGTGAATGCCAATTCCCGAGAGATTTGCGCACAGAATCACCTCCATTCGTGACAGCTCCGCACCTCCCGCCTGCGGGGCCTCGATAGTGAACCAGTTATCTTCATTGTCTGAGTCTGGATCGGTGACAGAGTCCACGTCATCGTCGGGGATCTCTGCAGCGTCAGAACTAGGTCCGATCTGAAGCCAGTCTGGATCCTCATCCTTTGACGCAGATACTTCAGGTTCAACATGACTTCTCGGAGAAACGGACATTTCAACTGCCATCTCTGCTTGTGAGTGACTCCCGAGATCGTCGTCTTCATCCTGATATTCTTCCGATTCCATACGTTCAGCAGTCGCGTGGAAGAAGTATTTCTTTGACATAGGCACCCGTTCTTTGTTTGCGATAGAATCGAAAAGCCATTGTGGGCGAATGATATCATATATGTCTTTGTTCATGATCAACTTGATGTCATACGCTTTGTTAATGGTCAGTCAACTTTCTGCAAAGACAACCGGAACTTACGTGTGGTACTTCCTCCGTACACGACAAGCAGCCCGGGTTGATTCTTCGCCACCTGGGCGGAAAGCCCTCCATGCGCCCGAATCCTATTATCTTTCAACGATTGGCCTGCAACCCAGGAAGACGACTCACAGCTTTAGCAAATGCTCTTTATCTGCGTCCCGAGTCCTCGACTTAGGATCAGAGGAAACCACTGGGAAGCTCCCGCTCAGTCGATGCTAGCCACGGACCATGCGAGTAACAAGGGGCTCACTAAATGTCAGTCCCTCAAGTAGCTTCGATTCAACCTGAACGTCCTTGAGATCTACGCCCCGGTATTCAGGAAGTATAGAGGGCTAGAAACATAGCATTCATCGAGGGCTTAGATAACAGGTCTAGGTTGTTGCATTACCTTTGCCGTTGTCTTGCGTTTCTTCTTTCCGCTTTTCCTGATATACACGATCAGTACTCGTGGGATCAAGAGATAGTACGTGGAAAGCATACTCAACGACGTTCTCCATCTTCCTCTTCTTCTCAGAACGGACCATTTCCAGGATAGCTAAATAATGGATCGTAAGAGGTACAATAACCCAGAAGGACGAATCACAGCACCAGAGGCAGTGATACAGTCAGCAACTGAAAGGTCTTCCCGAATGGATAGGGCACGAGGGAAACGCATCGTGAAACCCAAATGGTACTGATCTGTGGTACGTATATTAGAGCTGACGTGTGCTGAAAGCATATTGGGTACCTGAGGCTAAGATTTCTGCAGCCTTTATTTGAATAACGAAAGAACTGTGTAATGTGTTTCAGCATCGCGACTACCGAAATAGCTAGAGGGCTAAACTCTTCAGGTTCCAGATAAAGGTCTCCTTTGTCATCGTGCGACCCATTAGCAGTGCTCAGAAATTCAGGAGGGTTTTTTGTTGACCATTCCTTCCAGGGTAAGCCGCGTAACCAAACGTAGTCTGCATAGGTGAGACCGGAACCAATACGGACAAAGGTGGTGTATCTTAAGGGAAATTTAGAGCGCCTACAATTAAAAACACGACGATCGCGTACTTTGGGTCTTCGTCTGCATTAGCTGCGTTCCTGTCATCAAGGACAGCACATATAAGAGCCGATACACCTCCTCCACGCTTTCCAGATCCATAATTGCCACCTTGTATAAAACATTGAGATAACCAGAACGTAGGAAAAGCGAGGACGCACCGACAATCAACGCGTCCACAGTTTCACCCATATTGTCCTACAAAACTTCGCTACGGGAGACTCGCGGAGATACTGGTAGTGCCACTGACCATGTACTCGGGCTTGACCTGTGACAATGCTGAATACATATTTTGCTCCATGAGGCCAAAACGTAGACCTACTTTTATCCAGTCTTTATTCCTGCCATTCAATATATAGCCGGCATCGGGATGTTTCATGACGAGGCCTTCCCCACGCGCAGCCATGATATCTTCCATTCTTTTGCGCACATCCTTCGCTGTCCGCGCTTCAAAATCTGCAATAAGCTCGATGCGACCCTGGATTTCTTTGATGCATGCCTTGAGATTGCGCTTTCTGAATTTCGTTGACTTGTTAATCAATGGTTGGCCATTGAGGTACAGAAGGTCGAATACTTTGACTGTAGCATCCGTTAGCACGGGTGAAGTAATGCAGTGAATACAAAACAAGCGAACAGCATGGCCGAGGATTCAAGTCCTTCTTGGAGTTATCTGAAGACGGTGAATCACTGTTGTCTCTCTTTGTTAGTAGCAACATACCCAGTGCGGCTGTTTTGAGAGAACCAAAAGGCAGATTCCTCCCAGACACAGGATCCCAGACGAGCATCTCACCGTCCAATATTATGCTAGGGGAATATTCATCTCTGATCACAACTGGCAAAAGACAGCACGCACTTTTCAATCCGTCTGTCAAAAGCTGCATCAATATAGGGCGTTAAACTGCCTGTTCCAACGTGGCTCCCATAGAGATACGTATAGTCCTTTCCTTTCCTTGTACAACCTCAGAAGACGGTGCTTCAGTAAGGCACAGAGCAGACCTTGAACAGTAAAAATACTCGTTCCCACGCTTGTGCAGCTGAATTCTCTCGCCGTCCAACTTTTCCTCGAGAAAGAAAGTGTGACCCTCCATATCCTTTACTGACTCTTCGATATTTCCTGTTGGTCGCTTGCAAAGCATCGGGGCAAATGCTCTGAACAGTTGAACGCTTTTATCCTGTTATTTATGGTGAGTAATTTGAAGTAGAGAAGATTTGAGATGTACTTGATCCTTCAGACGACGCTCAGTATTCCACAACTCCCAGGCGACCTTCTTTAAGTCAGAGCAAGTGTTGAACAGGTCATGGGCGTCTGGGTGAAAGACAGAGAACACAGTGGTCTCCTTGACTGAGATGCCTAGATCTAAGTGTAGCACCATCAATGTCTTATGTAGCACTAACGACCATATACACTCCACCTTTAAGGATGATACGGACAATCCATCTCTGTTCTTCAGGAGTAGTGCGGTTATAGATTCGCTGCATAATCTTGGATTGTACGTCTCTTGAGTATTCGAGAGACCGATGGTGCTACGATAAGGAACGCCGAGAATATACACCAAAGGTGCAGCTCACCCTTTAGAAATATTTCGGGAGATGTCATCGAGAGCAGTGTTGATTTCATCGATATTGAGGCTCCCTTCAATGACTGAGGAACGTTTCGCAACGACTTCATGAAGTACGGTAGGAAAGTCGCCAGAGGACCTCTAGAATGAAGAGCTGAGATCGATAAGTTGGGATCACCTATCGGAGTAGCCTACATCTGGTCCTGAAGGCCTCTTCCAGTTCAATAGACGGATAGCATCAGGGTCCTTAGGTCCTAAAGGGATTAGCTTTATGTACATCTTCGCAATGTTTTTCTCTTTCAGTCCATAGATTGCTCGCTCCCTGTCTTTCTGGGGTAAAAGTAGACGCAGAACAGGATAGAGATCATGGCCGACTTCATTACGCCAATGCTAGAGACTCCTCACATGAGCCGAAGCTCTCCCCCGATAGTATAACATGGCAGCGCACGTCGAACCAAGAGCTAAGGAATCTTCTCCTCTTCTCCGGTTTTCGCTCATTCTGGAGCTTGTCGAAAAGACCCGAAAGGACGGAGAAAGGTGCAGTGCCATGATTCTGAGGAGCTTCCGGGTAAGCATTGTCTGCTAAGTTAAGATTTGGGACATCGGTTTTAGGAAGTTGAGAGCTCGGGAGACCCGGAGAGTTCCCGGGCGTCGTAGGTGCCGGTGTGGGCAACATGCGATCTGTGAATTACACGAGTACTGTTTTCAACCTGTGGTGGTCACGGTACAACCTTGGAAATCGGGTCAGCCCCTTCCGGCTCCGATCCTCGTGACCGCGGAGTCAACGCGACCGATTTATTTGGTCATTGTTTACTTATCGACGACTTAGACTCACCTTTTAGTTACATCAATGCCGGACACTCCTCGCCTTGCGCGAAAGCTGAGGAAAGAGGATGATCCAAAAGTCATCGGGCTATGGAAAATCGGTAGGACAATAGGAAAAGGGAGCTCGGGTACGTCCCTTTATTTGTCCGTTTCACCCGTCCGCTGTTCCCCTGCTGAGCCCGGTCTTCATGACAGGTCGTGTGCGGATTGCCCGCCACTCAAAGACGGGTCAATATGCTGCGGTAAAGATAGTGTCCAAGACGGCGCTAGTGAATTCCCGGAGATCTATACAAGGACTCGATGAACACGCAGACCGTATACTTCTCGGCATCGAGCGCGAGATTGTCATTATGAAGCTCATTGACCATCCCAATATCATGCGCCTCTACGATGTTTGGGAAACTTCAACTGAGCTATATCTTATACTTGAATACGTCGAAGGCGGTGAACTCTTTGACTATCTCTGCAAGCGAGGCCGCTTATCTACATCGGAGGCTCTCGGCTACTTCCAGCAAATCATCGCTGCTATAGACTACTGCCATCGCTTCAATATCGCTCATCGTGACCTCAAACCCGAGAATCTTCTCCTTGATCAGGACAAGAACATCAAAGTAGCGGACTTCGGCATGGCTGCCTGGCAGATGAATAATACCAACGGGCTCCTGCGGACCGCGTGCGGCAGCCCACACTACGCGGCACCGGAGGTCATAGAAGGTCGCGCATACAACGGCTCCTCCTCTGATATCTGGTCATGTGGTGTTATTCTCTTCGCCTTGCTCGCGGGACGTCTGCCATTCGACGACGAGGACTTACACACGCTTCTGGAGAAAGTCAAAATCGGATCCTATGACATGCCACAGACTATCGATAAACGTGCACAGGATCTCATAGCACGTATGCTCGAGAAGGACGTATGCAAGCGCATTACAGTAGAACAAATACTTCTCCATCCTTTTTTTACAGTGCACCCGCCTAAGAATCCCATGCTTGTCCCGCCGTCACTTGATACCATCGCTCGCTCCATTGAAGACCGTTCGGCAATCGATCCAGATATATTAGCGAACCTGCGCACCCTATGGCACGGGACACCGGAAGAGGTGATCATAAAGAAGTTGACGAATACCGAGCGGACATGGGAGAAAGGTGTTTATTACCTTCTCCAACAGTATCGGATGAAGCACATGGAAGATTACGATGAAAGGGTTGAGGAGCTGTACCGACAGGCATCACGAGATCGTACGAAAGCGGATGGGATGCTCCCTATCGCCGACCAACCCAATCTTCCCCCACGTGCCGACCCTCCCACTCCCCGCCGTGCCAGGGGAGGGGGTTCCCCCGGTAGCCCCAGCGATAATGAAGGTGCTTTGACGCCTGGGCTCCTTACTCCGCACTATTTCTACTCTCCTGGTCCACCCTCCGTGACACCCACGCCCACAGCATCCAACTTCTCTGCACTCCCTACGCCACTCTCTCCGAACTTCCCGCAGACACCTATCCACCTTATTTCTCCTAGTATCAATCCGCTCTCCCCGGATTTGCCACTTTGGACCACCCTGAATATGACACCACCCCCAAATGTCCCCGAGATGCAAGACGAGAAGGTGCAGCAGTTCTTTCAGCAGATTGTTGAGCACCTTAACGTCATGCAACAGCACGTAGCGGCTGCTGGTGTAAATCCTGCTGTCCTTTCGTCACAATCTACACAGCCACCAAAGGCTGAGGGACTTGGGATCCTCGGGACAGAAGGGACGGAAATGCAGAGCAGTACCGTCACGAAGCCGCTGAGTATTCGGCGCACCTTGCGGAAGCCCGCTCCACTGCAGCTCAGAAACGACAAAGAAAACGCGGGCGGAGAATTACTGGGTGCGGGAATGGCACACAAGTCGTCTCTGAAGAGTAAGAACCCCGTTCGTAGGGTCTTGATTGACAGGCGCGTTCAGATCGCCGAGTCCAATCAACTTAAGCGCAGGAAGAGCGCTGCCACTACCAATGACGCGTCCGCGAGCGACTCTCCCCACCTTTCCCCCCTAACACCAACATGGTTTGGAAACCTCTTCAAGCTCAAACCAGTGAGCTTCACCCTGCTCTCCGTGCACGATCCACACACTTCACGGGAGGAGTGCAAGCGCATCTTGCATGGGCTGGGCGTGCACGCAGTGCTCATTCACGCTGACGGGCCGGGCATCCTTAAATGTCGGTTGGACGAGGTTGCAGATCCCGCAGGAGTGATGGGCGTCATCAAGGCCATTCGGTTCCGCGTTGAGGTGCATGTAGCCAATGAAGCGCAGGAGGCTACGGGGTATCAGGCGGTCCTACAGCTGGTGCAAGAGAAGGGTGCCGCGTCGAGCTTCCGGCTCATATACGGTAGGCTGAGGCGCGAGTGGGACTTGGACGCGCCGAGGATCCCTTTGCCTGCCCCGAGCCCAGCACTCACTGATGGTAGTGGAAGGTTTGCCGATCTTTTGTATGGGTAGTTCAATTCAGATCATTATAGAGTCTGCACCTGCAGAACATTTTAGGGACCCTTGTGGACCAAACTGGACTCATCTGTAGAATAATCAGTCGTATCATGTTGCCATATAACTGCACTAGCCTGTAAAGTACAGTCTATACCCTCACATCTTTAGATAATACATGCATCGCGGGGCGTCGCCCGAGTCTGCAGTGCTGAGGTCATAATGAACCCTTTTAAGCTTCAACATCCATTGGACTCAAGGTGTCCTGTTGAGTCACAACGCTGGGATGTTTTCCCGGCTTGGACACAATCGCGGTGTCTGGCTTCGTACTCGATATTCGAATGAAACGCAGCAACTGAACGAAAGCAACCTCTCGTTGGTCCCACGTGCGGTACAAGGCAACGTTTTCGGAATGCGTCAAGTCGGGTACCTCTGATTACAGAGTCCCGTCAGCGACAGCATAAGCGCTTCAGTCTCAACTCGCACATCCAGATGAGGCAAAGCTCGACTCACCCATGCCGGTGCGATACTCCTCCGCCTCCCGCAGCTTGACCTCTTCCAGCTTCTGCTCCCTCGTACCCTTCGGACGGCCCTTCCGCCGCATCGCACGCTCCTCTTCCAGTTCCACATCGTGCCGCGTGAGCCAGACGTCCGAGACGAGCTCGTGGAGCTCGGACAAGGTCAACACGTTCCCAGGCTCCTCAGGTATAGCATGGAAGAAAAATCCGTAAAAGTCGGCTGCAGAGAATGGCAAGGGAAAAAAAAAAAAAGAGGGTGGAGGGAGGAAGGATTTTTATGGGTAAGTTTTTTTTTTCTTTTCGGGTCCGTCGTTATGAGCCAAAAAAAAAAAAAAAGGAACAGGTCCTCTCCACCGAACTTGACAAAAACTTTGACTTGCCTTTGGTTGAGTGCAGCTTTGTGCGCTTCGAGGCTTGGCCCGCGAGTTTGGATTTGCGAAGCTGTTTACGCGCGAGCTGTTCGGCCTTGCGCGACTCTGGGTGGAATATTTTCTCCTTTTTAGCACCCTTGGATGGCTTTTTCGTAGGTGCCATGTCGGTATCGGTAGAGTCCCACTCGTGAGCGCGCGAGCGAAGAAGGATTCAAAATCAAAAGAGATAGTCATCTCGGGCCGCGCAGGTCCGCTTCTTGATTGACGATTGCCTTTGGGCCGACGACGACGTTGATGTACTGATTCTGCTCTGCTTTGTCTTGCTATTGACCCCTCGACTAAGCTCCCAGCTCCGATGTTGCTATTTTCAGAGAATGGGGAGACAGAAACCCCCTCTCTCATATATCTTTGAGTTTTTCTGACTCTCTCCCGGCCCTCCGCTTCGTATAAGGCCCTTGCAAAATGGTCACCAGTAATCCTCACCACCAGCTCCCCCTCCCATCAGAGCTGATCTACCAGATCTTCTGAGAGACATGGCGGCACCTAACTCTCAATTACCGAGCGTCGAGACCTCCTCGTCGCTCTCCCCCTGGTGTGTAGATCCTTTCGCCATATAGCTAGTCGCCTTTTCCTCCAGGATGCACACATCGTCTCCCCCGCATACGCCACGCATTTCCACTCGCTTCTATTACAACGCCGCGACCGATTTCTGCCACACACGACCGAAGAAGGTCCTTCATCCCCCGACACCGACACCGACACCGCCACCGCCACTGCCACCACCCCCCTACGTCACTGCTGCTGCTGCCGAAGCATCACGTTCCACATCTACGATCCGTCCATATTCCCAGACGTCTTCCACCTGCAGCTCCCCTCGTCGACCCCCACCACCACGGCGCTCGAGAGGACGCTGCGCGCTCTATCCCGCTCTCCCTCGCTCGCCCCTGAATTGCACCGCGTCGTGGTGCACTACACCGGCTGCTCTTTCACGCACGAGCTCGCGCACGCGCGCCTTCTCCACCTCCCTCTGCACGTTCGCGCGCTCGAGCTCCGCTTCGCCACGCCCGCCCGTTTCGCGCCGCTCCTGCGCCGGATCTACCTCCGGCACTACGCGCTTCCCATGCCGGGCGTGCGATCGCTCGGGATATACGGCGCGTGCCCCGCTTTCGTCGTTGACGTGGCGCGCGCGTGTCCTGCACTCGAGAGCCTAGAGATTGACGAGGACAACGCGCACGAGGTGCTCGCACTGCAATCGAGCCTGCGGCCTTTCATGTCGCCGACAGTGGGTGGCGGCGGCGGCGGCAGCAGCAGCAGTCGGGTGAAGGGTTCCGGCAGTGAGTTAACAGATCAAAAGCGAGAAGATCTCATAATACGGAATGGTGCGGCAACGTTCGGGCAAAGCACGAGACGAGAACGCGAGATCGGAAACGAGGAGCCAAGGGGCGACGCGAGGTGCGAGGATCTTTTTACATGGCGGCAGCGTAATTAATCTTTGAGTGAGTGTGAGACTCCGGGGACGCGGGAGTGACTATCGCGAGTAGCTAGTGAAAGAGAAGCAAGAAAAGGACCATCAACTGTCAGGGGGAAATATCGGGGCTGAGAGGGAAGTATCAGCGCCAAGTTAGTAAGCTATAAGATAAGAGATAAAGGGACGTTTGCGCAGCGATCGATCTCTACCCTAGTTAGTAAAATATTATTGTAGTACTATGTGTTCAGAAGGGAGATGATCTTTTAATGATTGGAGCAGCCAGTCGAGTGGAGGAGCGCGCCAGGAGGGTCTATTGCTCGCCTTCGCGCCCTCACTAGTGCATTTAAGAATCTGCAAAACTCTCGCTGTCCTCGCCGTTCCTGCCAAAGAGGCAGTCTGCTTGCTTCTAGTTACGTTTCTTCGTGCTCGATATCTGTTAGATGTTATAATCGTAGACAACCATATACTATGCTGTTGAAGGAGAGACGGAATGAACATGCTTCATAAGTGTTGTAAACTGAAAAGAACCACTGTAGAACCGCAGAGATTCTGATGAAAGTAGCTAGAAAATCTGGGACATCTCGCCGTTATTCTCGGGGTTGGCTAAATGGTTTCGTTTTGAGTGGACACGCTGATGTCGCGTGAACTGGTCGGGACGAGAGAACGTCTTTCCACAACCAGGCTCTTCGCACACGTATGGACGAACACCAGTATGGGTACGCAGCTTTGTAGGCCCGAATTAAAACTTTTATTATGAAGCGCCGAGTTTAATAATGACTCACATGTTTGGAAAGATTTGATGATTCGGAAAAAGCCCTATCGGGGGTTGTCTGTTAGATTGGCGCTTGGAGGACCGTTCCTATACACACCGATCGCAGTATTTGCACTTGAAGGGCTTCAAGCCCATGTGTGTTCTCCGATGGATGGTAAGTGCCCCAGCAATGGCGAAAGCCTTTCCGCAGCCGGGAACGTCGCACAGATAAGGCTCTACGAACATAAAATTAAGTCCACGATGGGTCAGGCACGGAAAAGCGCATTACATACTTTCTTGCGTGTGACGACGCATGTGCTGTTGCAGTGTCGCCGCCTCGGAAAAGTGTTGTTTGCAGAGCTTGCACTTGAATGGTTTGTGACCTGTGTGCATCTATAGTCCCGCCGTCACACAAAAGGCCGAGCTGCACAGCGCCGCCGGTCAACACGTACCTGTAAGTGCCGGCACACCTTTTGCTTGCTTGTGAACCCGTTCTTTCCACTTCTCTCGCAGCCGCCCCAAAAACACTCATAGTGGTTCTTCCCTGAGCCGACATGCTCAGCCGTGAGGTGATTCATGAGTTCATCGATACTCTCGAAAGAAAGATCGCATCCGCGCCAGCAACATTTCTCTGCAGCACCAGTTGCCGAAGCTTGTGTTTTATCTTCGGCCGTTGTCCGGTGCTGCTGCTCGTCATCCTCCCTTGTCATGTCAGCTTGTTCTGCGCCTCCAGATAGCAGTGTGTCCTGTTGTTTATTATCCGAAGGCTGCACCTCACCCCGCATTTCCACGTCCTGTCCTGGGTTGGGCGTAGGAACCGGGAGCACGGCGTTTGCGAGGGCGGCGGGTTTGGTTGTCATCATAGTGTGATCTCCTAGCCCGCCTTGCAGACCAAGATGATCATGGAGAAGATGACCGGTCAAGGAATTGAGAGCATCATCGAACCCTGGGCTGCTTGAAGAGCTCCCAGGAGTAGAAGAGTACTCGTGACAATTACCCCATTGACACGAGAGTCCGAGGGCGTCTGAACTGAGGCGCAGAAAGGAAGATGGCGTTGCGACGGGCTCGGGAAGCTGAGAATAGTAAGTACGGAGATGGGAAATGTTGACGTGGGATATCAGCTCGGCAAGGGAGGGAAAGCTAGAGCCGCAGCCATTCCACAAGCAGGTGTGCCCAGAAGAGAAATCCGGTGCTGATGGCTGTGTCATAAACAGTGGGGGAGTATATGGGAGAGGCCGCGATGGGGTCTCGAATGTACAGGAGAGAGAATTGGCCTCGGACGGTGATGCCAAGGTGGAAAGAGCCGGAGAGGTTCCATCATAAGGATCTCGAAGAAAACTATGTGATACAGTATCGTCTTGTGGAGGGAATGTGACGCCACAGGAACACAGGAAAGCCTCGAGCGCCATGTCCCAATCGCTCGAGTGAGCATGAGGTGCGTAAGTGTGATCTACCATGAATTGGGAGCCATTGGGAGGAAAGTGTTCAGTCTCAAAAGGAAGAGTCAGAATGTGAGAAGAGCAGCCTTTCAGATATCATGCACTTACTGCACTGAGCAAAGAGCAGTTATCTGGGTCATCACACGTTGACTCACACGCTATACCATAGCTGCCCTGGGGGCAGGAACAACCTTTGTGCTGGAGTGTCTCACAAGTTGCTCGGGCATGCCCCGGCTGAGGAGCAATGTCGGATATCATGAGGATATTCTATGAAGTTTCGCTCACCAAGGGGTAGTTATCTGGAACCGCGCAAGTGGATCCGCAGTTGCCTTCGGGGCATTGAACATCACCGTGTTCGGGGTTGTCGCAAGGGACAATGACGCATTGGTCAGTACATCGGCCATCGATTTCAGCTACACAGCTGGCATCATCGCAGTCTACGACGCATTCTGAGCAGGCACGATTTGGAACGTCGAGGATTTGGTGAGGATGAAGATGGGGAGGGAACAGACGAGCCATGGGTGCATGGGGTATAGTGACTGGGGAGGTCCTCGCGATCACACTGCGCTCGCGCTTGTTATGTGATTTCCCACCGGCAACTCCCAGATCACGTGATACAACCATACCAGCCCATCGAATCTATTCGTTATTCGTACTGCACTGCAGTACTGTACATGCTGTGTTTACATCTTACTTTCGTCCGCGTTGAGGATCAACGTAGTGAAAAATCGAATCATCTCCACGAAGTTATCAGCACGGATATCTACCAAAGCTTATCAGTACTGCATTCCTCAGGCTAAGTCTGAGGGGGGACCAAAGTATACATTCGTTAACGGTATGGAGTCCGTGTTCACCGTCTTGGTTGTTGTACCGGACGATGTGGTGTGTAAGTTTCCAATAGAATGCCGTATCTGCGGTGCGCGCCCCATATATATCAATTCTGGGTGGGACAACAAACTCGACGGGTACACCAACCTGTGTTCCCGGACATGATCCCAGGAATCACAAATATATTATTTGCACCCTCTAGGCCCCGATGAGCGTTGTAAGTTGCCTTAATTGTTCCGCTCAATAGCTGCCACGGAGCCGAGTCCCCACCAGTGGGCGTAACCGGGGCCGGCTCCAAAGCAGTGCTCCAAGCATCGGTCAGCGTAAGCGTGCCAGCCGCCGTGCTATTCTCGGTGGAGACTTCCGTGCCGAAAGCGATGTAGGTGAGATTAAATTCCTCAGTCAAGTGTTTCAGGACTTGGGTATCACGTCGTTGCACTTCAGCCACAGAGCTGCTTGTAAAACCCACAAGGATGGCATAAATGAATCCCTAGTATATGTGCAAAAAACGAACCTCTCAGTGGCAATTCGATGATTCACGACAGCCCAAGCTTCTTCTGGCAGGGCGTTCGCCTTGACCCCACCTTGCACGATGTCGATGGCTTGTGTAGTGCCGATCAGCGCCCTAAACATCGGATCTCTTATTAATTCCGCCTCGAGTTTACGGAGAGCCGTGTCCGAGTGGACAGAGGCCTTGATAAGAGCGCGCAGTTGTGATGGGAAGTCCTTGGCATGTTGTGCCACGCATTGAACGGTGCTGTAAACGGGTGTGCCACGCTCGAGGTGAGCCTCGATTGGGTTAGACTCGTACTCGACGAGGAGACGTGATAGGATGCCGATACTCTGTGAAATATGTGGGATAAGACTCATCAGAAGGTATGGAAACTGACTGTATGTGGGGGCGGAACGCTCGAATGGCCGCCCCGAGTCGAGACTGTCACCCTAATATCCGCATATCCCTTTTCGGCGATGCCAGGGACAGCTATGACTGAGCCTCCTATCTCACCGAATACACCTATGAGGGCGATAAGAGCCAACCATTAACGTTAGTATCTTAGTACTCACTGCCCTCGTCTACAATTAAAGCGAATGAGTCTTCACCGTATTTGTTTAGCATTACATCAGAGAGGTGATGTGCACCCTATTGGCAATAAGCCTAGGTCGATCAGTTGTAGAAAAGTTGTATGGCTGACCTGCAGGCCGGTGGTCTCCTCATCGAAGCCGAAAGCGAGAACGATAGTGCGAGCAGGCTTGAATTCTTTCTCGATAAAAGTTTCAATGGTCGCGCTAGCTTTCTTTGTTAGCCTTCGCACCATAGGAAGGGAAGCCTCTGAGAACACAGGGATGCGTACAGTATCCCGATCAGTCCACTCTTGTCATCGGAGCTTCCCCTGCCCCATATGAGTTGGCCTATAAACACTCGGTAAGCGATCTGAAACGCCACAACACGAACAACTTGAGTCCTGTATAACCCACCGTCATAATGCCCGGAGTAGGGGGGGTATTTCCATTGGTCAATGGTCTCGGGTTCAACGGGAACTACATCTTCATGTCAAGTGGTGTCAGTTGGGCAGAACCGACGTGATCCGCTGCCGAACCTACCCTGATGAGCGGCTAGGAGCAGCGGTTTGAGATTGTTGTCCGAGCCCTTCCACTCGTAGAGCAATCCGTATGTATTGACTTTCGTCAACGTAAGACTCTTATGGCTGAAGAAAAGTATGTTGTCCACTTATCGCTTCGGAATATGAATCATTACGTACGTAAGAGGGAATGACTGAACAAGATAGTCGTGGAACGGCCCGAAAGCCTCCCAACGCTCATCCACACCAATGGGACCCATGTCATCGTATGACTCAGTACTTAGCGTTCAACAGAAACATAAGACCATGATAAGAAATCTCAGAGAAAAAAAGAACAGAAAACCACACGACATCACAGGACTCAATAAAATCGAAACCTACCGAATGCGCACCGCCCCTCCAAGCCACGTCACGGCCCTGGTCATGAATGCATCCTCGTCGAAATCACGTCCAAGACTCTTCCAGAGCTGCGCGTGGCGCTCGGGGTAGAGTGCGTCCGACTGGGGACAGAGCTCTGCGTCTCCACGGTGGCGGTGGCGCAATCGTAGCACGGATGAGAATAGCACACGAGCAATACCGGGGAGGTCGGCGTAGATCGAGGCCACTGCGAAAACGCTCGCGAGCAGAGCGATTACTCCAACTCCAAGAACCCCCCAATTAGGCCTCGGAGATCGCCGGGGTTGACCGAGTACAGCAGTCATTAGGATGTCCATCTTTTCGTCCATTGCGACCATGACGGATACCAGTGACGATAGTTAGTAGGGTTGGAGTACTGAAACTTAAATAGGCCTTTGCTCGACCCCGTTTAAACCTTTACGTAAGATTGCATGTAGTGTAGCGTAGACATTTTGGTCTTATCGAGATCCAAAAACCTGGACAATACATTCGAACCCGATTAATCCTAATCGAATCTATTAAGATCCCAGGCTTGCCAGTCAGGAGCTTATGGCATGTCCGCCACAATTACTATTTACGATTTCGTTTGACAACAACTACCAAACAACCGCTGTACATGGTAATTTACACAACTTTGTTGGCTGGTGTCTTACCTCAAGCTGGCGAAATCCTACTCACATACATCCAGACTTGATTCATGTTACAACTCCAAGCGGCGCCAGAAGCCCACTACGGTACGCCTTGTGTCTAAATCTTCCTGCTTTCATCCACATTGAGGATCAACGTGGTGAAAAACCTGATTTTCTCTACAAAACTGTCAACTGAGATGTCTGCCCAACTTGATCAGCACCTGCCATCCGATCGAACATGGAAGAGGGGAATAAAACAAAACGTACGTTCGTTAACGGAATGGATTCCGTTCGGCAGGGTATGTCCGTTTCCCCCGTTTCGGTGGTTGTACCGGACGATGTGCCGCGTGAGGTTCCAATAGTGACTAGTATCTGTGGTCCGCGTCCCACGTACGTCAAACATTGGGTGATGACAGGAGACTGGACAGGTACACTCACCTGTGTTCCCGGACAAGATCCCAGGACTTACATATATGTTGTTCGCACCCTCTAGACTACGATGAGCATTGTACGTTGCCTTCACTGTTCCGCTCAACAGCTGCCACGGAGCAGAGTTCTCGCCAGTGGGCGTGACCGGGGCTGGCTCCAAGGCAGTTCCCCATGCATCGGTTAGCGTAAGCTTGCCCGCTGTTGTACCATCCCCGATGGAGATTTCCGAGCCAAAAGCCGTGTAGGTGAGATTAAATTCCTCAGCCAACAGCTTCAGGACATCGGTATCCCGTTGTTTCACCGCGGCCACAGAGCTGCTCGCCAAGTCACACGTGGATGACATGAATGAACAATGCGAATCCATAGAATGTATGCAGAAAACGGACCTTTGCGTGGCAACACGATGATTCACGACAGCCCAAGCTTCTTCTGGAAGCGCATTCGCCTTGACTCCACCTTGCACGAGGTCAATGGCTTGTGTGGTACCGATGAGTGGTTTATAGAATGGGTCCTTTAACAATTCCGCCTCGAGTCTACGTAAAGCTTTGTCCGAGAAAACCGAGGCCTTGACAAGAGCACGCAGTTTTGCTGGCATATTCTTGGCATGTTGTGCCACGCATTTGACGGTGCTGTAAATGGGTGTGTCGCGCTCGAGGTGAGCCTCGATTGGGTTAGCTTCGTACTCGACGAGGAGACGTGATAAGATGCCGATACTCTATGAAAGACTTGAGATAAGATCCATTCGAAAACATGGTGACGGACTGTATGTGGGGGCGGAACGCTCGAATGGCCGCCCGAAGTCGAGACAGCCACTCTAATATCTGTATATCCTTTCTCGGCGATGCCGGGGACGGCAATGATAGAGCCTCCAAAGTCGCCAAATAAGCCTATGACAGCGATAAGATTAAGGGACTGATGTAGGTATCTTAGTACTCACTGCCCTCGTCTACAAGTAGGGCGAATGAGTCTTCGCCATATTTGTTTAGCATTGCACCAGCGAGATGTCGTGCACCCTATCAGCAACGAAACTAGGCCCTTACGAATAGTTGTAGATAAAGTTGTATCGCTAACCTGTAAGCCGCTGGCTTCTTCATCAAAACCGAAAGCGAGGACGATAGTGCGAGCAGGCTTGAATTCTTTCTCGAGCAAAGTTTCAATAGTTGTACTGTTTGGGGCTCAGACCCGGAACCACGGGAGAGGAGAGAGCGGCGGCGGCATACAGTATCCCAATCAAGCCACTCTTGTCATCGGAGCTTCCCCTGCCCCAGATGAATTCGCCGTCATAGTACCCAGAGTAAGGGGGGTGAGTCCATTGGTCAACGGTCTTAGGCTCAACAGGAACTACATCTTCGCATCGGGAGGTGTCAGTGGATTTGGTCGGCGGGTGCAACTGACAGGATCCGCGGACTCGAACAAACCTACCTTGATGGGCAGCTAGGAGAAGCGGTTTGAGACTGTCATTCGAGCCCTTCCACTCGTAGAGCAAGCCGTATGTGTTGACCTTCGTCAGCGTAAGAATCCTGTGACTGATGGAAGGTGCATGTGAATGAACAACACACGCCGCATTTCAAAAACTGTGATTGTCACGTACGCGAGAGGGAATGATTGAAGAAGGTAGTCGTGGAATGACCCAAAGGCCTCCCACCGCTCGTCCAC
Source organism: Russula compacta (assembly GCA_022376555.1). Classification (NCBI taxonomy): domain Eukaryota; kingdom Fungi; phylum Basidiomycota; class Agaricomycetes; order Russulales; family Russulaceae; genus Russula; species Russula compacta. Next base: position 50,963 of record WTXH01000170.1, read on the forward strand.
GCCAACGGGGCCCATGTTGTCGTATGATTCAGTGCTTCGTTCAGCATTCAGCATGGATATCTCAAAAGACACCACATCGTAGAAAGGCCAATGAATGGAAACGTACCGAGCACGTACGGCCCCTCCGAGCCACGCTACGACTCTCGTCGTAAATGCATCCTCGTCGAAATTGCGTCCCAGACTCTTCCAGAGCTGCGCATGGAGCTCGGGGTAGAGTGCGTCCGACTGGGGACAGAGGTTTGCGTCTCCACAGTGAAGGTGGCCCAAGAATAGGGCACGAGGGGCCTCGGGGAGGTAGGCGTAGAGCGAGGCTACAGCGAAAACGCTCGCGAGCAGAGCGACGAGTCCGAGGAGTCTCCATTTGGACTTCTGAGGGCGTGGAGCTTGCACGACTAGAGGAGCTGTTATGAAATCTGCCTTTTCGCCCCTTGCGACCATGATGGGTGTGGGTGCCAAAGACGAAAGTTGGTGGCGTCGAGGTGTGGGCGCAGTGTGGGCACATGGCTAGTTTATTTTCAAATCTGGCCTCGCTCGCAGCGTTGGTGCCTGCTGCCGAAGCTAGGACCAGCAGGAGTTGGCAACTTTCCGCACTCGATTGCATCACGTGACAGCCCCACAGCTTGGCTTTGGAGCACGGCACTTTCCGTGCGTTTCATTTGATAAGTGTTATACTTCGGAAAAAATGTAGATTAAACTCAGTTTAATAACTCATTTATTTGTTTTGTTTCACACTCTGCCTTATTTTTTCACTAAGTCATTCATTCAGTGTGTAATGAAGTACAGTAGTAATAAAATCTATGATTCTATGACTGGAATGTGGAAGGGGGTGTGGTGGTGGGGGGATGTGTGATGCAGACAGGCACATGTGCACACACATGCACATTTGGGGGTGCTGTGACAGAGGGGAATGCAACAGGCACACAGGCACATGCATGTGCATTCGCTATGGTGGAAAGCACATCAGGCTTGGTGTGCTTACTTGATTGTTCCCCCCTGGCATTAGTGCTGTCACGGCTTGGCTCGGCTCGGCTTGGCTCAGCTCAGAGCGGCTCAGCCAAAATAGGACGAGCCGAGCCGAGCCGAGCCGCTGTGAGCCGCTCGAGCCACGGCTCAGAGCTTCATTTGGATTTTTTGGATGCCACTTCTCTTTAAAGCAATCGTATCCTTTTTTGGCGGTATCTACAGTTTGAGAACGGCTCAAGCGCTCAAGACGTTGATGCAACGTTGATGCTCAACGACGGCCTCAACGACGGCCTTAAGCTTCCACTCAAGTCTCACCCTCCCTCTGGCCCCTGCCTTTCGCACGCCATCCTGCTGAACAGCATCGGCGCTCAGGCTCAACCCTCAAGGTGGTGCGCTCCAGCTCGGTCGCCGTTCTCGCGGGGGTCAGTTGGCCCTGCGCTTGGCCTCGACCGTGTGGGGTTCCTGTGCCCCAACCGGGCCAACCCTGATCCTAGATGCAGATGGTAACGTTAATGTGCTCATGCCATCTGGGTAAACTTACTCTGGTTCTTTAGCTTGGTGATCAGCAACCGCACCAGCACCAACACCAGCACCAGCACCGCTGCTACCGCGCGCACCTCCACCAGCACCAGCAGCCGCACCAGCACCAGCACCAGCGGCCGCACCAGCACGAGCATCGCCGCTGCTGCGTGCACGTCCACCAGCACCAGCAGCACCGGCGGCGGCGCCACCCCACCAGCACCAGCAGCCGCACCAGCACCAGCAGCGGCGCCACCCAACCAGCACCAGGGGCCGCACGAGCACGAGCACGAGCACGAGCACCGCCGCTGCTGCGTGCACGTCCACCAGCACCAGCAGCACCGGCGGCGAAGCCACGCCACCAGCACCAGCAGCGACGCCACGCCACCAGCACCAGCGGCCGCACGAGCACGAGCACCGCCGCTGCTGCGTGCACGTCCACCAGCACCAGCAGCACCGGCGGCGGCTCCACCCCACCAGCACCAGCAGCCGCACGAGCACGAGCACGAGCACCACCGCTGATGCGTGCACGTCCACCAGCACCAGCACCAGCACTATGGCAGCAGCAGCAGGCTGCCCGCCCTCCCCGCCCTCATGCCTGTGCTGCAGGCCCTCAAGCGAGGCGCGCCGACGCACAGCTTGGCTCAAAGCATGAGTGCGTATGCGAGGGTGCATGCGCCCATGGAATCTAACTCGCTGCCACCGGCAGCAGCATCAGCATCAGCAGCTGCACCAGCAGCAGCACTGCCGCCCGTATCCCACCTTCACACGTGTGTTGCACGCCCTTGAGCGTACGCACGCGCATCTAGGTATGTCAGAATTTCAATTTGATATCTTGGTTGCAGGCTGTGTCTACGCTTAAGGATGGCGGTTAAGGATGGCTCAAGCATCAAACAGCCCAGGCGCTCAAGCTCTCAAAACTCTTGAGGTCTGAACAATTTTCAAGTTGCTCACTCCCCTTCCTTCCACACACTGTCCCGCTGAACTTTGTGCCAAGGTACTGGGGTGCCCCTGTGCTTGGCCTCAATGTCTATTGCTTGGTGCCTTGGGCTTTCCTGGCTGGCTGACTGTGGATGGTCTCAGTCTCATGCACATAACTTCGGTCTCATTCTGTGCACCTTGGGATGGTACCTCGGTTTCGTGCATGGCACCCTGGTCTCATCTCATGTGTCTTGGCTTGGCATTGTGCATCTCAGCTGGTCTTGTATGTCTTGGCTGTGCTCCCTCTTGCCCCTTCCTTCCACATGCCGTCCTGCCAAACTTTGCGTCAAGGTACTGGGGTGTGCCTGGGCCCTGCACTTGGCCTCAATGTCCGTTGCTTGGTGCCTGGGCTTTTCCTGGCCGGCTGATGTCCCACCTTTACTGGGCTTGTGGATGGACTCGGTCTCACGCACATAACTTCGGTCTCGCTCTGTGCACCTCACAGACGGCACCTCGGTTTTGTGCATGGCACCTTGGTCTCATCTCATGTATCTCGGCTCAGCATTGCGCATCTCAGCTTGGCTCGGCGTCGCATTTCTCATCTTGGCTCAGCATTGTATATCTCAGCTTGGCGGTCTGTGTCTCGGTCTCATGCGGCTCAGTCTCACGCATCTTGGCTCAGTCTCGCACATCTCGGTCTTGCTCGGCTCAGTCTTGCTCGGCTTCGGCTCGGTCTCATGTGGCTCGTCTTGTGTAGCTCAGTCTCACGCATCTTGGCTCAGTCTCACTGGCTCAGCTGTCTCACTCATCTGTCTCAGTCTTGCTCATCTTGTCTTGTCTCAGTGGCTTGCTCAGTCTCACCTTTCTTGGTCTCATGTCTTCACTTGGTCTCGCATGGCTTCGCTTGGTCTTGCACAGCTTTGCTTGGTCTCGCATGGCTTCACTCAGTCTTGCTGTCTTGCTTGTTTTCTTGCTCAGCTTGAGTCTTGGCTCGTATCAGCATCTACTCTTTTACCGAAATAACTCACAGTTTCTGAGAATTACAGCTGCAAATATGAAGGAATATGTGTCATGGTGGACTATTGGGACGCTTACGCTTACTAATATACTTACCTTATATGTACATATTTCCCACAGCTCGGCTGGAGTCGTCACCACTTCCCCCTCCTTACTTACCCTACCGCTATTACACTCCTGCCGATCCCTTCTGCTGTTGTGTTGCCTCGGCTTATTACTAGATTACTTACACTAATATGCTGACGAGTTTGTGGCCTTACTGCCGCTGAAACGCGTCATAGACTGCCGATGACTCCGCCTAAATACTTGTTATAAATACGCTCATAGAAGGGGACCAAAGCCTTAAGCTTGGTCTCTTGTGAATCCTAGACATTCTCAGAGCAACCCTCCGAGTGATCCGAAGCTTCCCAGCCCCTTTTCCCTCCCACTTGCGCCCTAGAACGTACCCTAGGGTCTGCTAAGCGACTTAGTGACGCGTTTCACTTAATCTACCATATATAGTAAACCGAGTCCCGATTGGGAACTCTTCGAACTCCGACACATACGTTAAGCGCTCAGAAAGGCGTTGCCTTTCTTCGCTTCAGACAGACGAAGGTCACTGAGTAACGGACTCTCAGTGCTCTATAGAACGACCCTATCTGCACCAGAACCCCAGCAGGAAGGAGCAGCTCCTTCCATTCACGACCTTAGTGGCATACCAACGAACTAAGTGCAATACAAGGCGTATCAGCACTCCAGACATCCCTTCCTTTGAATACTCATCTTGAGTATCCAAATCGACTCCTTCGCATCTAGATCCCCTTCCTCCTTCAGGAGATAGGGAACGACAGCAGCCAGCACCGCCACTACCCACAGCCGTTCTAACAAGGCGTTAGAACTCCACAGAAGACGACCAAGACGACGGTCACCGACGCAGATATCATCCTACACTTACAACAGAAGGACAGAGACAGGCCAGACGCCCTACCCCTCATAGCAATAGAACGAACAGCCAAGGAGGCTGCCAGACAGAAACATCGACAGAACCGCCACGCTCCATCTCGCGTGACAATATGGATATCTCCTCAACAGACTGTCCCTTCTCTCTTTGCTCCAGCTCTGCAAGCTCCACATCCTTATCCAAGCCTTCTGTAAAACTCAGTGATCTACCCTGCTTTGCTGCAAACTTGAGAAGTTGAAGGGCTTCCACAAGTTGAGGACTAAGAGAATTTCTCCTGGCTGTTATTGTCTCCTTGCTGGATGAAAATACCCTTTCACATGGGACTGCAGAAGCTTGTATGGGAAGTATGTCCATTGCAAGCTTGAATAGGGTTGGGAATTGATTTTTATTGTTCTGGTAATCATCTAAGTGGTGTTTACCAAAACTTAAAATTCAACTTACCTGCCAGAAAGTAATGCAATCTATGTTGCCTCTAGTGGGAACAGCAAGATAGCTGTCCACCTCAGCAGGCAAGTCTTGAGCCTCAGACTCAACTTGTGATGGATGCCTAAGCCCAAGCATCTCAAGTGCTTTTTGTGTATGATCAGGACTCCTGTTAGTTTGAGGTTGAGATGAATGTCTTGAAGCTGATGCTACATGATAGGGATCAGCCTAAAAAGCATTATTAGAGGAGATAAACATTGCTAAGAACAGTAAATCATACAGCTGTAAGCAAAGTCAACCTTGCTAGATCTACAGAGGTTCTGGTATGCTCTCTAAACCACTGTAATTTTCTTTTAGGGTTCAACACTAAATTTAAAATTAACAAGAGAAGCATTTATAATAGTAAGATAACTCACAGACAGATACTATATAAGCTGGAATTTCTTCAACTTCTTGCTGATACTCTTCTAGCTTAAGTATGCCAACTTGAATGATACCATAGATACAACTATCTTCATAATTTTCACTTTGGTATTTTTCAAGACTTTTAAGCAGCCCTTGAAATGCAGGAAGAGTTTCACAGATGGTGGGAGTTTTTTCAGCAGATAATAACTGCTGATAGGCATGTGGCAGCTAGATAAAATATTAGTAGATTTTTTAAACAAGAATTTGAAACTTAAATACCTCAAGTATTTTCTTTAATTTAGACAACTTATCCCAATCAGCTGCTGTAAGCTGAATGGCTGTGCCTTGTATTTGCAAATATTGATCAATGCCTAAAGTTTGAATGATTTAGTATATTTATTTAAAAAAATTTAACTAACTTACATTTTGAAGTTTCAAAGCTCTCTCAATCATTAGAAAGGTTGATGACCATCTTGTATCAACATCACGAATTAATTGAAGCTTTGGCAATTCCAACATAGCTAAAATATTGGCAAAATTTTCCCGCCTAAAAGCTGATGCACAAATCTATAATTTTTAAGCAAACATTCACTTATTTGCTTAAAAGCTTACATTGTGGATAATACCTCGCAGTTTTTTGATAAGGTCTTCTTCAACATCATTGCTTATTTCTTCTATCATAGCTTTACAAGCTAGATTAACAATATGGGGAAAGCAACTATAAAGAAAAAGTTAGACCAATATTTCTAAAAATATTGCACATACCGCATGTGCTGTGTAGAAGCAGAAAAGGAAATCTCTGGGGGAAGCAACCTTTCTAGACTGGATGCAAAGGTGTCATTATTTGAGGCATTATCCATGGTGATCCATCCAATCTATTAAATTATATAGCTTGAGTTTTATTTATAATTTTTAAAAATGAACTTACCTTTTTAACTAAATTGAGGTGATTTATAATAAAGAGAAATATCTCTGCCAGGTGCTCTCCAGTGTGAGAACCAGGAATATGCATAAAGCCAATGAGATCTGTGTGAAGGGTAATTGTTTGCCCTTCCTGCTCTAGCCAGTGAGCAGTAACAGCCATGTAAGGCTTTTTATCAAAATCTGTCCATAAGTCCATGGTAAAAGATATTTTTCCCATAGACTTATTCTAGAAAAAATAACAAATTGTAGGTGATAGGTTAGATAGGCTTACTAGCATATTGGCTGATAAGTTCTCAGCCTGTTCCTGTTGAAGCTCTAGAATACCCTTTCTTATTGTGGTGCAATGAGGGATATCTTTTTCTTGAAACCCTCTCTAAGCAAAAGAAGGAGCTTTCTAAGCTCCTTAGATTCCACAATACTGATGGCTATAAAACTATGATAAGTAAAATTTAAAGCAAAAAAAAAAAAAAACCTGATCAGTAGCAACAATAAACTCTATAAGAGCCTTGATAAAGTGCTCTTGAGTAAACTGTTGCCTTTGCTGAGTCTGAGATCCAGGCTTGACACCTTGAAAGGCTGCAATAGCTTCTAATGCTTCCTTTGCCTTAATTGAAATCTTTAGCCTAGCACACTCTACAAGCCACTCTTCCATATGGTGGATGTACAGATGCTTTTAAGAACACCTGTGGATGTTGATTTACCATATTTCTGAACCTTATTTGTCCCATCATTTTCATAAAGAGACCTGACATTTTTTTAGCAATTAAAAAGAAGAAATAAAATAAAATACTCACAAACAAAATTTACATATTTTTCTGTCCCCAGCAACCTCATAAAATGATAAGGTATCAGCAGCTACCTGGGCCCTTATACTACCTGCAGGGCCAGATGCCCTACTTTCTGCCCTGAGCTGCCTATGACTGGGAGAAAGAGGCAGTGGCTCCATTGGAGCATTATGCACCCTAGGCCTTTCTTCCTCAGACCCAGGAGACACATTGAGGTTGAAGTTTTCATCATCCAGAGGAGCAGGTGGATATGAAGGTAATGTCTAAATAAATTATAATTTTATAATTTTATAATAAATAAATAAAATGACAGACAGACCTGAGCTGAGAATAAACTACCACTGGGGCCACCTGGGCTTGTGAATGGATCATGAGGATCCATTTGATGGTCCTGGAGAGGCCTAGTTATGTTACTACCCTCACCCAAGGTAGTAACATGTGGGTGGAATGTAACATGCTGACCCCGACCTCTTGGTGTTGAGGGAGGTGCTGCAGCATTAGCTGAAAAGGATGATAATAATAATAAATTTTGAAAATTAATAGAGGTAAAATAACACACCATCAATCTGAAATGTCATCTGAAGTGCTCCACCTGGAAGATGTTCCTGAGTCTCTTCCTGTGCAGCCTCAGCGTTTTGGGATCTCTTGCTTGACCTCCTCCTCCTTGGAGATGGAGTTATAGGGTTAGTTTGCCTTTTTCTCCCAGCCATTAGATTGCTAAAAGGACCAGAGATGTTGTGCAGGATAAGACGTGAGAGTTGGGGCTGAAGTGAGGTTGCAGAGGGTGCAACGGTGTGGCTGGCCATATGCCCTTGCCCACACTCCCCTTGACCCACACAGGTACTGTGATCATGCCCAGCCACCATTGCATGACTCACTCAAACTAGGTGATGAATGTCCTCAGTGAGTTTGAAGACCTCACAGCAAGCATCTTGTGCATAGTCACACAATAATGTACAGATCTCACTTGCCACCTCCACCAGTGCCAGCAACAGCAAGAGCAGCAGTGCCGCTGCCTTCACCAGCATAACACCAGGGCCAGCAGCAGCACCATTGCTGCTCCCACCAGCACTAGGGCCACAGCAGCAATGGCAGCAGCATTACTGGTGCTGCCTCCACCAGCACCAGCACCAGCATCATCACCACACCACCACCACCACAGCAGCAGTGTCAGCAGTGCCACCCCCTCGACCAGCACCAGCACCATCACTGCCCCACCAGCACCAGGGCCAGTGGCAGCATCACCAGCACCACCCCCTCGACCAGCACCAGCACTGGCAGCATTGCCAGCGCTGCCACCTCCACCACCACCACCAGTAGCAGTGCTGCCGCTGCCTCCACCTGCACCAGCACCAGCACCAGCGCTGTGACTGCCCCACCAACACCAGGTCCAGCAGAAGCAGCAGCATCACTGGTGCCACCCCCTTGACCAGCACCAGCACTGGCAGCAGTGCTGCCAGCGCTGTCACCTCCACCACCACCACCAGCAGCAGCAGCATCACCCCTGCCACCTCCACCAGCACTGCTGCCTCCACTAGCACAACACCAGGGCCAGCAGCAGTGCTGTCGCCAGTCCTACCAGTACCAGGGGCACAGCAGCAACCCAGCAGCATCACCACCGCAGCCTCCACCAGCCCCAACAACAGCAGTGGCAGCAGCGGTGCTGCTGCCTCCACCAGCACCAGTACCAGCGCTGTCACCGCCCCAGTAGCACCAGGGCCAGCAGCAGCGTTGCCAGTGCCGCCCCATCGACCAGCACCAGCACTGGCAGCAGCGTCACTGGTGCTGCCACCTCCACCACCACCACCACCACCACCAGCACCACTGCTGCCTCCACCTGCACCAGCACTAGCACCAGTGCTGCAACTGCCCCACCAACACCAGGTCCAGCAGTAGCAGCAGCATCGCTGGCACCACCCTTTTGACCAGCACCAGCACTGGCAGCAGCATTGCCGGCGCTGTCACCTCCACCACCAGTAGCAGCAGCAGCAGCATCGCCCCTGCCACCTCCACCAGTGCCACTGCCTCCACCAGCACAACACCAGGGCCAGCAGCAGTGCTGTTGCCAGTCCCACCAGCACCAGCGCCACAGCAGCAACACAGCAGCGTCGCCACCACAGCCTCCACCAGCACCAACAACAGCAGCAGCAGCACTGCCACTGCCTCCACCAGCACCAGCACCAGCACCATCACCACCCTAGCAGCAGCATCGCCAGCGCTGCCCCATCAACCAGCACCAGCACCGGCAGCAGCATCACCAGTGCTGCCACCTCCACCACCACCAGCAGCAGCAGCAGCACCACTGCTGCCTCCACCTGCACCAGCACCAAGCACCAGTGCTGTCACCACCCCACTAGCACCAGGTCCAGCAGTAGCAGCAGCATCACCAGCGCCGCCCCCTCAACCAGCACCAGCACTGGCAGCAGCATTGCCAGTGCTGCCACCACCACCACCACCAGCCGCTGCCACCTCCACCAGCACCAGCAACAGCACCATCACCACCCCAGCAGCAGCGTCACCAGCGCCACCCCATCGACCAGCACCAGCACTGGCAGCAGTGTCGCCAGTGCTGCCACCTCCACCACCACCACCACCAGCAGCAGTGCTGCTGCTGCCTCCACCTGCACAAGCACCAAGCACCAGTGCCGTCACCACCCCACCAGCACCAGGTCCAGCAGTAGCAGCAGTGTTGCTGGCGCTGCCCCCTCGACCAGCACCAGCACTGGCAGCAGCATTGCCAGCGCTGCCACCACCACCACCACCAGCCACCGCCAGTTCCACCAGTGCCAGCAACAGCACTGTCACTGCCCCAACAGCAGCATCACTGGTGCTGCCCCATTGACCAGCACCAGCACCGGCAGCAGCATCACTGGTGCTGCCACCTCCACAACGACCACCACCACCACCAGCACTGCCACTGCCTCCACCTGCACCAGCACCAAGCACCAGCGCCGTCACCACCCCACCAGCACCAGGTTCAGCAGTAGCAGCAGCATTGCTGGCACCACCCCCTTGACCAGCATCAGCACTGGCAACAGCATTGCCAGTGCTGCCACCACCACCACCAGCTGCTGCCACCACCACCAGCAACAGCAACAGCACCAGCAACAGCACCAGTACCAGCAGCAGCACTGTTGCTGTAACCAGCCTGGGGTGATGGTTCAACACCATCACGCCCCTGTAAGTTGCGGAACCGGCCAACTAGAGGATTCATGCCCTGTTTCATGTTCGCGCCCCGTTTCATGTATATCAGCTTGTGATTTCTTGAGTGTCTTGTGCCATTGGCTGTTATTGTTCTGGGTTTTAAAATAGGTAGCACTGCCCCCTCAGGCCTTAGGCCTGCCCTCAAGTACTATGTACTATATATAGGGGACTCATTACGCCTGGTAGAGGCAAGTTGAGTCTCTTGTCTCAATACTAGCAGTGTTCTACTTCATTGCGGGTGGCTACTGAGTTGGAGCTCAGCAAGCAGTAACCTGGGCATTGACATCGACTTGCAGGTCGACTTCCACTCTATAAGTCTTCTAGGGCACTTCAAGTCCTAGCTTATCGACTTAGTGTGTCTATTGTTGCTGTCAAACCCTTGGCGGTGACATTAGACTCAACTTTCTTTCAATACGGCTAGCAGTTCAGAAGGGACACTGCAGACCACAACCCTAGATTGGGTAGACGCTGTTGGAGGCAGAAGGAACCACAGGGTTCGATATATTTCCAAGGAACACCCAGCCAATCCCACAGACCGGGATATACAGATCATCATCACACCAAGAGGCAAAGCACCAACCAACCCAAAACTGGTGTGCATTCACAACAACAAGTGGAAGGAAGTCCACTGGGACAGCGGACAATATATCGTAGGAGCAGAAGTCCCACAGCTACACGAATACGACACCGAGGGATCAGAAGCTGACGAGCTTCTCGACGAAGAATTGGAAGAACCAGAGGTCGTCTCAGATACAGAGTCAGACGAAGCAGTCAAGGAGATCAACGACGCCTTCAACAAAATCAAAATCACCCCAGTAGAAGAAAAGGCACCAGTATTCCCTATCAGAACCCTTACCCCACTTCAAGGACTACCCACCAACACTCTACCATCAGGAGTCAGAATCTCTAGCCTCTCACAAGCCATGTCAACACAGACCACCACAGCTACAGCTGTCGCCGCACAGCCGTCCACAACCACCCAAAGGGCGCCCCAACACATCCAGAACGTCCTCAGACAAGTCCTCAAGAGGTCAGGACCGCCAGGAGGACCAGGAGGACCAGGAGGACCAGGAGGGCCAGGAGGCCAGGAGGGCCAGGAGGACTGGACCCAAATGCACCCCAAATACCAGTAGCTGCAGCCGCCAACGTAAAAACTATGGGAGCACTCCCACAAGTCTTCACTGGAGACAGGTCCAAGGCCGACGATTTTATCGAAGAAGTAAAGGGATACCTCCGCCTGAATGCGGATGTAGTGGGATACAACTCCCCTTTCAAGAAAATCGCCTTCACCCTCACCCTCATCAAAGGAGAAAGCATGGCCCAATGGGTCAGAGATATGGGCGAGTGGATCGACAGGTTACACATGCCCCAAGACAACATCCCAGCTCTATGGGACCAATTCCTACTAGAGTTTAGCCAACAATTCCAGGACACACAGGTGGCCCAGCGAGCCAGGAACGAACTCAGAGACTGCCAGATGAAGGGGTCCAACTACGACGAATACATCACCAGGTTTGAAAGCCTGGCGAGGAAGGCCAGATATACGTTGGGAAACGAGGAGACTTACAACATCTTCCTCCAAGGGATCCCAGCATTGCTCCTTCATGACATCTTGAAGCCACCGATTCCCCTCAACTACCACGACCTCAAAGAAAAGGTCAAAACTATTGCACAGGGAAAGACCATCATCGATGGGATCCTAAAGAAAATCATGGCAGGGCAATCACCCTTCCAACAACTCAATAACCCGCCCCAACCACCACTGTTTCAGCAGAGAAACTGGCAACCACGATACAATCAGGGGAACCGCCCCCAATACAATTCGACGAATGCGCCCCCATCCATGAACAACACCCCAGTCCCCATGGACCTATCCAGAGGTCGCGCCCCCAATAATTGGAGGGGACGAGGGAACTGGAGACAGAGGGCTGGACCTCCCGCAAGGGGGAACATGTCGGCCCCAGGATACGAAGCAATGTGATGCTTCAACTGCAGAAAAGAAGGGCATTTCGCCCACAACTGCCCAGAGAGGCAACAGCAGCCAAGAAACCCATACAGACAGGGCCTCAGACAGGCCAACCTCATTGACTTCCAAGAGGAAGAAGATCAAGACTATCAAATGGCAGAGCCAATGGAAGGAACTTCGGTGGCCACAATGCAAGCACAGCTAGAGGGAATGACCCTTGATGACCAGATCAAACTGGCTAAGGAAATGGGGGTTGCACAGGATTTTCCCTCTGCCTAATCAGATCGGCCCTGCTTAGGCGAATCCATAGCAATAACGTGTATATATCAGCAAGAAAATCTATGACAGTCTGTTTCTATGCATGATCTATTGCAAAAAGAGCCGAAGGAGTAGCCCTCATAGACTCAGGGGCTACCAAAAACTTCATGAACCTCGACTACGCCAGATGGCTATGACTTCCTATCAAACGACTAGCAACCCCAAGGCCGCTATTCAATGTCGACAGAACAGAAAACAAGAGCGGATCCCTCAAATACTACACTGACCTACAGTTCAGGACAGGAACACAAACAACGAACCAAAGGTTCTTTCTCTCAGACCTAGGGGACCATAAAGCTATCTTCAGATACCCATGGTTCGCCTCCGTCCAGCCAAAGATCGACTGGAAGAGGGGATGGATTGACTTCACCCACCTCCCTATTGTCCTATCTGCACCAAACGCCACTAAAGCCATATACGTACCCCGCACAAAGAATGTGCCTAGACCAATCAGGAGGAGAACTGATACATACCTCCTAGGAAGGGTGACAATAGGAGGCACCACGAATGACCCCGAACCAAATGATGCGATACCTGCCAAATACAGGCGGCACAAGAAAGTGTTTAGCGAAGAAGAATCGCAGCAAATGCCCAGTTCAACCATATGGGACCATGCCATTGAACTATTGCCAGGGGCACCCAACACGATGCCAGGACGGCTGCTACCCCTTACACAGGAAGAAAAGGGCAAAATGCACAAGTTCGTCCAAGAACACCTAAAAAGGGGGACCATTTGTGTCTTGAAATCACCATATGCAGCCAACTTCTTCTTTGTAAAGAAAAAGGATGGAAAACTAAGGCCAGTACAGGACTACCGGCCTGTCAACAGATGGACAAAGAAGAACAGAAATGTCTCGCCTCTCATCCCACAAGTCATGGATCGACTCAGCAGATGCACAAAATTCACAGTAGTGGACGTGCAATGGGGCTACAATAACATCAGGATCAAAGAAGGAGACAAATGGAAGGCCACCTTCCTCACCCACGAAGGACTATTCGAACCAACCGTCATGTTTTTCGGTCTTACTAACTCCCCGGCGACCTTCCAAATGATGATGAACACCATTTTTCGACAAGAGGTGGGAGAGGGCTGGCTCTCAGTCTACATGGATGACATCGCCATTCATACGGCCAGGCAACCACATGAAACAGAAGAACAACATACTGCCAGGCATAGAGAGTATGTCCATCGCATGCTAGACAAGCTGGAAGAAAACGACCTCTACCTAAAACCGGAAAAGTGCCAATTCGAAAAAGAGGAGATCAAGTATCTAGGAGTCATCGTAGGGAAAGGCCATCTCAGAATGAGCCCCAAAAAGCTACAAGGAATCGCAGACTGGTCCCTGCCAAAGAACCCGACTGATGTCAGAAGCTTTCTAGGGTTCATGGGCTACTACCGCTACTTCGTACCCAATTACTTGAAGATTGCACGACCCCTGCTCGAACTAACAAAGAAAACCACACCCTGGAGCTGGGGAGAGGCACAAATGCAAGCATTCGAAGAACTGAAGACTAGAATGTGCAGCAGCCCAGTACTAAGTCAACCTGATGTCGAGAAGCAGTTCACATTGCACGTCGATGCATCAGCATATGGCGTAGGCGCTGTACTCTCGCAGGAGGGACAGCACAACCTCACACCAACACTGGCCCAATGACACAAACTGGTTTTACATCCAGTGGCATACTACTCAGCAACATTCACACCCACCGAATGAAACTACAATATCTACGAGCGAGAACTGCTGGCCGTCATGAAGGCTCTAGCCCACTGGAGACACTACCTAGGATGGACAAAAATGCCATTCATAATCCGGACTGACCACGCAAACCTCCAGTACTGGAAGTCACCAAGAAACCTGAACCGATGAACCGCACGGTGGCATGCTGACCTCCAAGAGTATGACTATATCCTGGAATACATCCCAGGCAAGACAAACACCGCAGCAGACGCCTTATCTAGGCCATCGAATGTAGATCATGGCAAAAACGATAACAAAGACATCACGATCATTCCACCTCACAGAATCTGAGCAGCGCAAACGATCCACGGGAAAACCATCATACCGAACCTTAAGGAGCTCAGACGAGCTATCGTGAGAAACGCCCACGACATACCTACAGCCGGCCACCCAGGGAGAGACGAGACCCTGCGAAAAGTGCAAGAATGATACTGGTGGCCAAAAATGAAAGAGTGGATTGCAGACTATGTCAGAGGATGCGCAACATGCCAACAAGCGAAGATACTAACTCATCAACCCCATGTTCCCCTCTACTGAATCCCTTCTACACTAGGCACGTTGCCCTTCGAGACCATAGCTATGGATCTGATTACCGGGTTACCACCAAAGCGAGGACTGGATGCAATCCTTACCATCGTAGACCATGGATGCTCATGTGCGGCCCTATTCCTCCCTTGCTCCACCAACATTACGGGACCAGGGATCGCTTAGCTCTACCTAGATCATCTATACCCTTGGTATGGGCTACCAAGGAAAATCATTAGCGATAGAGATCCCCGTTTCATGTCAAGTTTTGGAAAAGCGCTCACTAGAAGGCTGGGGATACAGCAGAACTTATCCACCGCAGCCCACCCCCAGACTGATGGACTATCTGAATGCAAAAACCAATGGATAGAGCAATATTTGCGATTGGTAACGAGTGGACAACCAGATGACTGGACAGAATGGGTCACGGTCGCAACAGCAGTACACAACAACCGGAAAAACAGCACCACTGGGCTATCGCCCAATCAAATCCTTATCGGCTATGAACCGATGCTGGGACCTGGGGATTTAGGGGTCCGGACCAATAATGAGGCAGCAGAACAACGAGCATGGAGAATGGAAGAGGCACGGGACCAAGCCATTAAAGCCATCAATAGAAAAGCAGCCAAAATGCCAGCAAAGCAATACAAGGTCGGAGATCAAGTGTGGCTAGAGGGGACCCACCTGACCCTCCCGCATCAAGGGTCCAAACTAAACCCGAAACGGTATGGCCCTTTCAAAATTCTCAAAGAGGTATCCCCGGTCGCCTTCCTTCTGCAACTTCCTGCATCATGGTTGATCCACCCGGTGTTCCATGCATCCCTTCTTACCCCATACAGGGAGACAGACACCCATGGGCCCAATTACGCCCGACCTCCCCTGAATTAATCAATAACAAGGAGCAATATGAAGTGGAACAGATCAGAAACCATCGCCTTCAAGGGCGATCAAAGAAGCTGCACTATCTCATAAAGTGGCGGGGCTATCCCGAAAGCGATAACACCTGGGAACCAGCTGACCAGGTGCATGCCCCGGATCTCCTCCAGGAGTATCATAGACGCCGGCCCTTGAACAACATAAAAGGGAAGCAGAAACCCCCGGCAAAAGCAGCAGCCCAATCCTCCTCCACTCGCATACATACCATTACTTTGCCATGTCCTCCCCCACTCCAGTCCCAGTTCCACCCCCTACTATGCACATCAAGGTCGAGACGATTGGCCGACCTTCCCCCGCTACAGCCAGCACCAGCCAAGCCGCTGCCACCCCCGCCGCAAACACCATCCGCCTACCGGGGGCATTCCCCAACCTTGAAACGAACACCTTCTGGGAAGGCCCCCTCTCCCCAGGCACTGTGCGATCTGTCCTGGATGGGTACAAAAATCTCGACCCTGTCCAGCTCTGTCAGCTGGCCGTGGGCCTTGCCTCCACTCTGCAGCAGTGAGAGGCTTTGTTCCAGGATGAGGCGCGATGCCTCAAGTGGCAGTTCGAGGACATCAACCGAGACAACCGCGAACTCAAGGCGAGGATCCAGCAAATCGATGGGGAACCCCTCTTGTGCCTGGATGGATACATCGAGAACGACAGGAGACTCCCGGAGTTCACCATTACCACCCCCGATGGTGAGAAACCTGCTGTTTTCATCAAATAGTTGGACAATGGACAAGTGGCCAGCCTGGTGGCCAATGCAACGGGCGACCATGACACCCAAATCATCAAACTCTACACCCGCCCCGAGTTCAATGACTTCCCCCTATCTCCACTCCTGCCTTGGTTCTGCACCCACCTCTGGGGGACGGAAATCGACTACCATCCCCTGCACGAGGCTGTCATTGACTTGGACGATTGGCCCCTCCTTGCCGAAGTCATGTGGTATCGAGTCTTGGACTGCGAGTGCAACACGCTGCGCGCTGAGCTGCGCCTGGCTCAGGCAAATTTGGCAGCGTCTGAGGCCGCAAAACAGGCTTGCAAGGACCGACTCATCGCAGCAAGGGCGGCGAAGAAGATCCCAACAGTGGGGGTCGAGCAGTACCGACCGCAGTTGGCAAGACGATCAGGGTGGAGAAAGACAGGATGAGGGCATCCTGTCTAGCGAGGGAGTGGTGTAACTGGCCTGGGGTGATGGTTCAACACCATCACGCCCCTGTAAGTTGTGGAACCGGCCAACTAGAGGATTTGTGCCCTGTTTCATGTTCGTGCCCTGTTTCATGTATATCAGCTTGTGATTTCTTGAGTGTCTTGTGCCATTGGCTGTTATTGTTCTGGGTTTTAAAATAGGTAGCACTGCCCCCTCAGGCCTTAGGCCTGCCCTCAAGTACCATGTACTATATATAGGGGACTCATTATGCCTGGTAGAGGCAAGTTGAGTCTCTTGTCTCAATACTAGCAGTGTTCTACTTCATTGCGGGTGGCTACTGAGTTGGAGCTCAGCAAGTGGTAACCCAGGCATCGACATCGACTTGCAGGTCGACTTCCACTCTATAAGTCTTCTAGGGCACTTCGAGTCCTAGCTTATCGACTTAGTGTGTCTATTGTTGCTGTCAAACCCTTGGCGGTGACACTGGTCAAGCTGGATCTGAGATAAGTTGCAACTTTTGAAGTCAACTCATGGCTGGTTGGACCATGGCAACACTATATCACACACAAGATGGTCCAGGCTGCTGAAGGCAAGAATTGCCTCTCAAAGATGCCTGTCAAGATCAATGAGCAGTCTGGCAAGGAAAGCAACTACACATTCACATTCTCTGACCTGCACTGGGGCTCAAGGACAAGAAAGCTCACTAAGAGGGTGCAGAAGCATGCCACCTCCCTGATCATGGCCATCATCAACAATGTGCAGAAGACTTCACTGACATTTGCCTACAGGCATGAGTCCACTGCAAGCAGTAATCTAGATTGTTACAATAATATTTGTAAGTCCATTCACTTGGAAGTAACAAACACTGAAGCCAGACTGGTTTCTAGAACTTCCATATCATATTGTCCCCCCACTGGATCTTGGACATCTGAGATCTGGTGGGTTAATACCTCATTTCCATTCCCTTGACTTGCTTTTTATTTACTTACCATATGGCAGCTGACATATTGGGCTGCCTTACTTAGTCACTTATATGTACTTATTTGTGATGATGAAATGATGGTTTTCACTGATCAAGTACTTTATAAGTTAATAAGTGACAAACCAGTGATGGATAAGCAAGATCCAGCAGTGGAATCTACTGATACAAGTGATCATTTACTTTTTTCTGTCTCCACTTTTTTCCACCTTCTTATAACTTGAAGGTGCTATAAGTAGTTATAAGTAACGATAAGTATCGTGTTAATTTGCTGATGTTGTTCAATTGATGTCGATGTGTCCACTCAACTCAACGTGACGGCATATGCACGCTTCGATGCTCCGCCATCGGGCGCCGACGCTGCAAGCGAGGTTTGAATACACAAATAAACTAGCCGCGCGCCCACACTCCGACTCCACCAACTATCGTCTTTGACACCCACACCCATCATGGTCGCATGGGACGAAAAGGCAGATATCACAACAGCTGCTGTACTCACGCAAGCTCCACGCCCTCAGAAGTCCAAATGGAGACTCCTCGGACTCGTCGCTCTGCTCGCGAGCGTTTTCGCTGTAGCCTCGCTCTACGCCTACCTCCCCGAGGCCCCTCGTGCCCTATTCTTCGGCCACCATCACCGTGGAAACGCACAGCTCT
This sequence comes from Russula compacta, assembly GCA_022376555.1. Classification (NCBI taxonomy): domain Eukaryota; kingdom Fungi; phylum Basidiomycota; class Agaricomycetes; order Russulales; family Russulaceae; genus Russula; species Russula compacta. Next base: position 69,319 of record WTXH01000170.1, read on the forward strand.
GTCCCCAGTCGGACGCACTCTACCCCGAGCTCCATGCGCAGCTCTGGAAGAGTCTGGGACGCAATTTCGACGAGGATGCATTTACGACGAGAGTCGTAGCGTGGCTCGGAGGGGCCGTACGTGTTCGGTACGTTTCCATTTATTGGCCTTTCTACGATGTGGTGTCTTTTGAGATATCCATGCTGAATGCTGAACGAAGCACTGAATCATACGACAACATGGGCCCCGTTGGCGTGGACGAGCGGTGGGAGGCCTTTGGGTCATTCCACGACTACCTTCTTCAATCATTTCCTCTTACGTACGTGACAATCACAGTTTTTGAAATGCGGCGTGTGTTGTTCATTCACATGCACCTTCCATCAGTCACAGGATTCTTACGCTGACGAAGGTCAACACATACGGATTGCTCTACGAATGGAAGGGCTCGGATGACAGTCTTAAACCGCTTCTCCTAGCTGCCCATCAAGGTAGGTTTGCCCGAGTCCGCGGATCCTGTCAGTTGCACCCGCCGACCAAATCCACTGACACCTCCCGATGCGAAGATGTAGTTCCTGTTGAGCCTAAGACCGTTGACCAATGGACTCACCCCCCTTACTCTGGGTACTATGACGGCGAATTCATCTGGGGCAGGGGAAGCTCCGATGACAAGAGCGGCTTGATTGGGATACTGTATGCCGCCGCCGCTCTCTCCTCTCCCGTGGTTCCGGGTCTGAGCCCCAAACAGTACAACTATTGAAACTTTGCTCGAGAAAGAATTCAAGCCTGCTCGCACTATCGTTCTCGCTTTCGGTTTTGATGAAGAAGCCAGCGGCTTACAGGTTAGCGATACAACTTTATCTACAACTATTCGTAAGGGCCTAGTTTCGTTGCTGATAGGGTGCACGACATCTCGCTGGTGCAATGCTAAACAAATATGGCGAAGACTCATTCGCCCTACTTGTAGACGAGGGCAGTGAGTACTAAGATACCTACATTAGTTCCTTAACCTTATCGCCCTCATAGGCTCATTCAGCGACTTTGGAGGCTCCATCATTGCTGTCCCTGGCATCGCCGAGAAAGGATATACAGATATTAGAGTGACTGTTTCGACTTCGGGCGGCCATTCGAGCGTTCCGCCCCCACATACAGTCCGTCACCATGTTTTCGAATGGATCTTATCTCAAGTCTTTCATAGAGTATCGGCATCTTATCACGTCTCCTCGTCGAGTACGAAGCTAACCCAATCGAGGCTCACCTCGAGCGCGACACACCCATTTACAGCACCGTCCAATGCGTGGCACAACATGCCAAGAATATGCCAGCAAAACTGCGTGCTCTTGTCAAGGCCTCGGTTTTCTCGGACAAAGCTTTACGTAGACTCGAGGCGGAATTGTTAAAGGACCCATTCTATAAAGCACTAATCGGTACCACACAAGCCATTGACCTCGTGCAAGGTGGAGTCAAGGCGAACGCGCTGCCAGAAGAAGCTTGGGCTGTCGTGAATCATCGTGTTGCCACGCAAAGGTCCGTTTTCTGCATACATTCTATGGATTCGCATTGTTCATTCATGTCATCCACGTGTGACTTGGCGAGCAGCTCTGTGGCCGCGGTGAAACAACGGGATACCGATGTCCTGAAGCTGTTGGCTGAGGAATTTAATCTCACCTACACGGCTTTTGGCTCGGAAATCTCCATCGGGGATGGTACAACAGCGGGCAAGCTTACGCTAACCGATGCATGGGGAACTGCCTTGGAGCCAGCCCCGGTCATGCCCACTGGCGAGGACTCTGCTCCGTGGCAGCTGTTGAGCGGAACAGTCAAGGCGACGTACAATGCTCACCGTAGTCTAGAGGGTGCGAACAACATATATGTAAGTCCTGGGATCATGTCCGGGAACACAGGTGAGTGTAACCTGTCCAGTCTCCTGTCATCACCTAATGATTGACGTGACGTGCGTGGGACGCGGACCACAGATACCAGGTACTATTGGAACCTCACGCGGCACATTGTCCGGTACAACCACCAAAACGGGGGAAATGGACGTACCCTGCCGAACGGAATTCATACCGTTAACGAACGTACGTTTTGTTTTATTCCCCTCTTCCGAGTTCGGTTGGATGGCAGGTGCTGATTAAGTTGGGCAGACATCTCAGTTGATAGTTTTGTGGAGATAATCAGGTTTTTCACCACGCTGATCCTCAACGTGGATGAAAGCAGGAAGATTTAGACACAAGATGTACCGTAGTGGGCCTCTGGCGCCGGTTGGAGTTGTAACATGAATCAAGTCTGGATGTCTGTGAGTAGGATTTCGCCAAGCAGGACACCAACAAAGTTATATTGCAAATTCCCGTGTGCAGCAGTTCGATAGTTGTTTGCCAAACGAAACAGACCAACCATATAGCTCAACCACATATATGGCTCCTAACTGGTTAACTGGCAAGCCTGAGATCTTAATAGATTAGGATTAATTGGGGTTCGAATGTCTAGATTGTCCAGGTTTTTGGATCTCGCCACAGGCCTGATCAGGCCCTGGTCAGTCTCACGCTAAAATACACTTCATTGGACATGTGATGCACCAACTTGTTGGACTTTGATGTTGCAAAATTGGAAATGCCATTATAATAGACTTGCTTTGTAATATTATTCTAAGTGGTTTATAAGCCACTTGTAAGTTCAATATAAACTCAGCCTGCTCATTATAAGTAAATCTTATCCTTAGAATTGAGTTGACATTTACTATCAGGCTATTGTAATTATTTATGCGTTCATGATATTGATTATAATTGTGGGCCACAATTGTAATTGATGTAATTGATGTAACATTGTGCCTTGTGCAATCTCGTAATCTAATATGCAACTTCTTGTAATCTAATATGTGACTGATTGGCAACTGACTTGATTGTTTATTCTCTTTGTTTTATTCTCTCATGCAACATTGAACTCTTATTGCCACAGGGCGGCTTGCACGGGGGCAAGAGAACCGCTGATGGCATGTGAGGGTGCGTTTGACCCCCAGGTGTGGTGGGCCTGTCTAGGCCTGGGGTTGGTAATACAGGTCGGACTTGTAGTCAGCATGCATCAGGGTTTGTCACCTTCCTCAGTCAGCAATCTAAAGTAGCCGTATGACTGGAAAACGGTTGAAGTAGCAGTAGTAGTCACATGTACCAGTAGTACATATGCGCATGCACGCATCGAGACGAGACTCTAAGTCGAGTCTCCTTGTCTCACAAACAAAGAGTAGTGACTTTGTTCTATTGTCTCTGGGAAAGCCATGGCTTGTTTTGCTTTCCTCAGTCTTGTGTGCTTCCTTCTCTGTGCCCCTCGAATTGTGGGCACGCCAGGCGTCGACTCCAGTTCTAGCACCATTAACGAGTCACTTGGTAGCGACAACAGCTATTTCCCACCTGCAGTAGTGGGCGCATCCGCTGAGTTATCCGAGGTTTCAACTGAAACAGAGGATACTAACGATGTCTAAGTGTCACTGCTCTTGCCGGTGACACTTATGTCCATGTTCTGTGTTCTTTTCCAGTATTCAACATGTCCAAACCTCCTCAAGCAAAGAAAACTTGTCATGTTTGTGGCAACAGCTTTTGTCCCCAATCACTCCCTGGTCATTTAAAGAAGTGTGAGTGCACAAAGGAGGCTGAGGATGGCATGAGGAAGTATGAGCACAAACTGAGCGAGAGGTTAGAAAGGGAACATGCCTATACATGTCATATTGTGTGGCCCATTCTATGCTTATCTCATTCTCTTTCAAGGCTACAGTAGGTCTGGCACTGCTAAGCCATCAAACAATAATGGTCCCCCTGGTTCCCTGGATCTCCACATCCCTCCTGAGATAGCTGGTAAGTTGGTAAAACATACTGTGACTACCCTAACTTATAGGCTCTATGCCATTGACATTCCCTAGAGCCATACCCTGACTCTCCACCACCACCAGCCAAGTGTGCTGTGGACAATGAGATTCAAATCGAGTATCATCCTAGAAGCTGTCAGCCTCCCAATGCCAGCCACTTTGAAGGGCACCACTCCTGCAAAGTCCCTTCTTGTCACACACCCTATTTTGACCCCTGGTGGCCTTTCTTCAACATGCACAAGGATTTCCTGCTCTCAGAAATCATCCTTGATTTCAACCTTAGTCATGAGCAGGGAGAGAGGCTCATCAAATTCATCAAACATTGTATGAGTGGCAAAGGGACACTGATGCTCTCCAGCATGGGAGATATTTGGAATGCCTGGGATCAAGTGCCCTTGAAATTAACCCCTGTGAGTTTAGGAGTAGTTTTAGAGTAAAGCACTCATTGTCCTGATATATAGTTTGAAAACTCTGTTGTGTCTGTACCATACAAAGGTGAACAGAGGTGTTTTGATATGATATATTGTTCTTTGTGGAACTGGGCCACCGATCTTATCTGGGATCCTCAGCTCGCATCACAATTTCACTGGGATGCCAAGAAAGTTTTCAGATGTAGTGGACAATCTTCCACTCACATTTTTGATGAACCTTGGACTGCAGATGCATTCTGGGATACTCAAGTACATATAAATTGATCTGATGTGCCATGAACATTGATCAAAAGTGTTTCTTTTCAGTCATGGATTTCAGATGGTGGCAACCTTCTTGCCTTCATCCTATATGTGGATAAGACGAAGTTGTCCAGCTTCAGCACATCCAAGGGATATCCTGTTGTCACATGTTGTGCAAATCTACCCACACCAGTTTGAAATGGAAATGGTTTTGGTGGTGGAGGCATCATTGGATGGTTACCTATTGTATGATATAATATTTGTGTGTTCTCTCAATATTAATATCTTTCTCCTTAGGTTGCTGAGGATCCAAAAGATAGTAAAAAACCAGACTTTGTAAACCTCAAACATACTGTCTGGCACACAGCATCTGAACACATCATTCAATCAATTTTGGAGCTTTTGAAGACTGGGTGCTGGCTTGAATGCAGTGATGGTATATAGTGGTGGATTTTCCCAGTTGTCCTTATCCTATCTGCTGACTATGAAGAGCAGTATGTGCTGTGAATCTTTCATGATATCAATCTGACATTAACAGGTGCATGATGTCACTGATACGTGGGTCAAACCCAAAACAACCATGTCCTATTTGTCTTGTCAAGGGAGAAGAACTGGCTGACATCTCAAGGACCTGGCCTCTTAGGATGGCTGGTGATACCCAGGGGGTAATCCAGGATGCACAGAACCTTCAAAGTGCTGCCATGTCACCGGCACAGACTGTGACTGTGATAGCTGGACTTCAGCTATGAGTGGAACATCCACACTGCTAGCAGAAGGTAGAAAGCACGCCATGAGTCTCCCCCTGGGGTGGCGACAAGGTCACAAAAGCCTGTATACTCCTAGTCAAGGACTAGACAGGGACAGGACAAGAGACTTGACTTAGAGAGTCCTTGCCTGAGCGCCTCATGCACTTATATACATGATAGGCCTAAGGCCTAGACTCCCAATCCATATTAGTACAGTATAGTAAGTGTCATACAGTAAGCTGAGCAATCCACTCACCAAGCAGTAATCTAAAGATAGTGCACTTACTAAAGCGCTGACTGATACCTTAGCAATACTAAAGGACTTCCCAAGCCCTTACTCATCACCTCTGACTAACCATTAGTCAAGCACAGTCATGGTGCTTACTCAAGTGTCCTAGCTTTGTCATCCTGCTTTGTAGGCATCCCACTAAGCATTGTCCATGCCATATCGTGTGTGCCAGCCCGAATGGCATAACCAGGCCATGCTTCTGAATCCTGTTCTCGAACATCCATGAGCCATACTTACCTCCTCATTGCCTAACGATCTGCCCTCCAGAGTCTCACCAGACTCTATCCTTGGGCCCCAGCACCTTGATCTGCCCTCAAGGGACTCACCAGCCCCAATCCTTGGGCCTCTGATGCCTCTCACCAGATGTCCCCATGGTTCTCTAGCTTGCCAGCTAGCCACGCCATGACATGCCAAGTGCAAGGATATGCTATCAGATTATGGCATCTGTGATGTTAAAGTGAGTGGTCCCTTGACCATCTTTGACCTAGTAAACATTTGAAACAGAATGTTTTCTGGGATCTTCATAACTCAGACCCACACCATGCACTCTCATTTGATTGGCTGCATTCGAACAACAGCAGCCTGTTTGGACACCACCTCTTGGAGCAGTTCAAGGCCCTGATTACTAGGTATGGTTGTTCACAGCAGCAACAAATTGATACACAGTAAGTACTTTCTTGCTTGATTGGTGCAATCACTTATATTCTAGGTTCAACACTGTCCCTCACTGGAGTGGCCTAGTCCACTTCCAGGAGGTTATGAAGGTCACATTTACTGACAGCTCAAAATACGAAGACCTTTCAAGAGTACATATAAAATAATTTTTCACTATCTTATCTTTTTTAATTGGCATTCCTCAGCTTGTTGCATATGTAGTGCACAATGTCATCCCTTCACACAACAAGACTGGCTGGCTGTTGCTCTGCTGTTTGCAAAGCTTTGCAATTGTAGATCTAATCCTCACATTTGAAGCCTATACAGAGCATATGATCAAATCTGGCTGGTGTGAACTAGCAAACTTTGCAAAGTGTATGAAGGTATTGATCCTGCAAATGCCTTTGATAGTTGAGACTGATGGTGCCCATTAGAAGTATATTGACATATCTACCAGTGAATCAATGCTCCATGGTGATGCTGTAAAGAACTGGAATTTCCCAAAGATGCATGTGCTTGTGCATAGCTTCAATGACATTGAGCAAAAAGGGGCCTCTTGTAATTATAATACAAAGCTGAATGAGAAGCTCCATGGACCACTCAAGAAATCCTACCTGATGCGAACCAATTTCAAGAACGTTGGCCCTCAAGTATGGTTCATTGATTATAGATACTACATGGTGCACTTGCTGACTATTACTTTGTGGTATAATAGATTTTCAAGGTTGAGCATCTCAAGTTTGTTTTTTCCTTAATTCACAGTCAAATCAATGAGACTGAGCACCAAAAAAATGTGGATGAAGATATGGATGATCCCCCTGAATTATCATCCCTTCTCCTGGATTCAGACGTCATAGAAGCACCATGGTCAGTGGGTCATGTGCTCATGGATGGCCACATCATCTTGCACTCACAGCAACCAATGACATCATTTACCTCTATGGGAGACTCATTTCGTACCTCTCTTGTGAGTTGGCTGACCAAGGAGCTACCAGCTCATGACATTGTGGTGCCATCGCCTATTGAATTCTGCCTGGATGACTGGGTGAGTGTCACTTGTTTCCCTTATGTATGTCATCTCAATCTTTTTTAGATTACTCAATATCAATCCCTGAGGATCATTTATGAATCCAAGGTCAATTTCCAACAATACATCAACCTTGTATATTGCAGCCCTAAATTCCATGGGCATGAGCAATGTGACTTCATCATTGTGCAGACCACCAATGGCTGCATATTTGCCCAGCTTCTTCATATGTTTTCCATTTATATTGCCGACAGGCTTTACCCTATCTGCTGGGTCCAGCCACTGGATGCACTGATATCTAAATCTGTGAAGGATTGTGAGCTAAGACTGTGCCACATTCATGCCAGGTCAAAAAAGGAGTTCATACTCATATGATCAATTATATGTGGTGCCCCATTGATTCAAGATTTTGAAAGGGCTGGTGACTATCTGATCATGGATGTCATTGACCACACAGGGGATCTATTCCTCCATTGTAACAAAATCTTTGATATCTAATGTTATATGGTTTTAGCCAAATTTAGACTTGCTTTAAGGTTGGACAAATTCAGGCATTGAGCCTCTGATTTCTGCCTTAACTAGCCTTTGTGGTTGTCTCACACTGTATCCATGCATTGCTTTGCTGGTGACATACACTGGCTACTCCTTGTTCTTCAATCCCACCGCATACCATATGCCTCTGCTTAGCATTCAAGCAGTGCATATGTACAGCCACAATTACACAGCCCACACAGTTCAACTGTTGACTGTGCTTGTCTAACATGTCTCTTGCTGTCAAACACATCTTGACAGTCATCAGCCTCAACAGTACATCCACAGAATCAAAAAAGGCAAAATCAAAGATTCAACTCAGATGACAAAAAGCCAAGCAGAAGAAGGCTGCCCTCAATGCCTTCTCCAACATATTTGACTGCTTTCAGTTCAACTCCAAAGACAGGCCAGTGTGTTGACTGCACTATTCAATTCTCCACATAGTCATGACACATGACTCCTGAGCATGCAATCAGAACACATGCACTACACAGGCCCTGCTGCATCTCATTCATGCATTGTGGACTAGGCATCTGGTACTTTGCTTATGCCACATGATGGTAAGGCACATCTTATTGAGATCAAGGAGGTTCTCCTTCACATGCTGCACTTTGTTGGAGATGCTAATGAGGCTAGGCCAGTCTACCACCCATTAACAATGTTGAACTCAGACAAGCAACTATTAACTTGTTAATTGTGCACCCAAAGTAGGTAGCAAAGCTGTTAGCTATCTAATTGATCTAACCCTTGTTTGTATACTCCCATCCCCCAGAGTGACATGTACAGGTAATCAAACATGCATTCACTGCACAAACCATCAAACCCTTAGCCACTATCATAACTCAGCTAAGGTTGTATGTAATTGCATGTGTGTGATTATGCTCTGATCCCTAACACATGCAGATCACCCCCAAAATATCAGCCAATTAGCACATTTCAGGGTATCCTGATGGCCAATGCCATCTGTCTTTCTTTGAAAGATCATAATTATAATGGTGTATGCCCAATGACATCCCCTTGTCATACTTAGAGTGGTCTGTTTGCGTGACATCTGCATCATTTTCACCTGCTTCCCATCCCATTGACATGTCTCCTTCAGATAATGACTCCTTTGTGGCTGATGAGCAAGGATCTGATATGAAAGACTCTGATGACAGCCAGACCTCAATCGACTCCCTCCTGGTGACACCAAGTAATCCTATCTCCCATGACCTTTCCTATGAGGAGCTGCTTGATGTGTGTCGCTGTTCACCATCTATTTTGATCTTGTATTGATGCAGTCTTTGCACTACCCTCAGAGACTGAAGGATACTCAGCTTTTTAAGGATAGGCTCATTCAAAAATACCAGGTGCTGATGATCAAGTACAGGATGCTGGACTCTCACCTATGTAGCAAAAAAGTGAGGGGCCAGTCCAGAGGCCATAAGTCAAATTTAAGTGGTGAAGACAAGGAAATTGCCCATGCCAGAGTGCAATTTTGCTTGGTATAGGAACCTTGGGTGGATGAGTTAATATTCAATATTGAACCTCCTGCCAGTATAGACCCTATGAGCACTGTCCATTACACTAACAACCACCAATGGGACCTTGCTGTGGCTGCTGAGTTGTATGAATCCCTTCCCTCAAACCTCCAGAGTGTGCTCAAGGATGAATTACATAGGAAATCCTTCATAAACATGGTAAGTTGATCAGATTTACTCTACATCAATTTCAGACTGACTTATGTTCCCCACAAGTTTCTATGCAACCTTAAGCAGGAGTGCACTAACATTGTGCAGACAGCATGGGATGTTGCCACTTATCTGCTGAGTATACAAGCAGCATATTTTGTAACTGACTATGACCACACTCAGGTCCCCCAACTGGTGAAGCACCTCAGTGATCCAACAAGGCCAGAAAAGAAGTACCCATTATTGGCATCAGTTCTTTACACAGAGGAAGACAAGGATTGTCACCAGCCATTCAAATGTGAAGCCCTTTTAGGAGTATGTGCTAGCATCCATCATCTCTGTTACATGCTGACATACATCTCAGTTGCTTATTGGTGTAAGATAGACTGCATTCATATACAGTTCATATCACGTGACAAATCATGACAGAGAGCAACAAAACAGCCAAAATGCCTAAGGCATTTGAGTACATCAAAAATAAAATATAATGGAACCATGAACTCATTGAAGTAAGCATTTAAAACAAACTCATGGTTTTTAAATCCTTTTTTTAACATTTTTGAAGGAGGAGTAGAGATTACATTGACTAAGGGATGTGGTCTGTGCACTCCCAGATTGCATGGCCTAGCGCATTTCAAGCGCAGTTGTAAGGTCAAGGAAAGAGGAGAGAGGCAATGAGTTGAATGGATGAGTTGAACATGTGGCTCTCCAACATGGCTGATCTAATTTTATCTGACTGTGCACCCTGTACCTTGCCATTCATGGCCATCCTTAGGTGATTCTATATGGCTCACAAACCCAGCATACTGTTGACTGCTATGCAAGGAGTGGGTGCAAGCTCTGATGGTACAGTATCGGCACCCATACAAAAATAGCTGTATAGCTGTCAATATGGTTATGGTGCACAGCCCTACATGCAAGGCTCCCAAAGTATTTGATCCTATCCCCTCTCATCACTGCAGACTGGCACACTGGTATGTGCAACTTCAGGCACCATCACAAAATGTCACATCATGTGATATGAACCATATATGAATGCAGTCTATCTTACTGCATGGGAAATTAGCTATCAATGCAAAACCTGTAGGATGGTCCAGGCATCCAGACAAGGCCACTGTCACCGGTGTAGACTGTGACCATGATAGCTGGACTTCAACTACAAGTGGACGTCTGCACTGCTAGTGGAAAATGTAAAGCACACCACAAGTCTCCCCCTAGGGTGACAACAAGGTCACAAAAGCCTGTATACTCCTAGTCAAGGACTAGACAGGGACAGGACAAGAGACTTGACTTAGAGAGTCCTTGCCTGAGCACCTAATGTGCTTATATACATGATAGGCCTAAGGCCTAGATCCTAGTCTGTATTAGTACAGTACAGTAATTATACAGTAAGCATAGTATAGTAAGCTGAGCAATCCACTCACCAAGCAGTAATCTAAAGATAGCACACTTACTAAAGCACTGACTGATACCTTAGCAATACTAAAGGACTTCCCAAGCCCTTACTCATCACTTCTGACTAACCATTAGTCAAGCACAGTCATAGTGCTTACTCAAGTGTCCTAGCTTCATCATCCTGCCTTGCAGGCATCCTACTAAGCATTGTCCATGCCGTATTGTGTGCACTGGCCCAAATGGCATAACTGGGCCATGCTTCCGAATCCTGTCTCGAACATCCATGAGCCATACTTACCTCCTTGTTGCCTAACGATCTGCCCTCCAGAGTCTTGCCAGACTCTATCCTTGGGCTCCAACACCTCAATCTGCCCTCAAGGGACTCACCAGCCCCAATCCTTGGGCTCCACTGACCCTCACAGGATGTCTGTTACAGACTGCTGGACTATTTATGCTTACATCATTTTTCACTATATATAGTATTCGCTTTCTCATGGACTGGCAGGGAGCCCTTTCCACATCCATCCCTATACATTACCAAACCTCTATTATGCTTCACTGCCCTCCACTTTATGTCATGTTGCCTCAGCTCATTACTAATATGTTCAGACTAATATGCCGCCATGTTTCATAGTCTCACAGCCTCATGATGCTGCTTAAATGTGTCATCCCACCTCTTAGTCATATAGGCTTAGTATGATGCCATTTAGATGCGTCATCACTTACTTAGTCATACATGCTTACTATCTTGTAGTCATATATGCTTAGTACAATGCCGTAGAGATGCATCATCCCTTTACTTAGTCATATGTACTTACTGTACAGTAGCCACAGGGCCTATTAAGGCCCCCCAAAGCGAGACTCAAGCCTTAAGCTTAGTCTCTTGTATAATACAGGACTTCTAGTTCATCCTCTTGTGAACTTAAGCTTAAGAACCATCTGAACCATCCTCTTGCACCTTAGAATGTACCCTAAGGCCTACTAAATTGACTTAGAGCTGCATTTGCTCTTCACTTTGAAACTCCAAACAACTCAGACAGAAAGACACCGTCTTTCCCGCCCAGAATGTCATGGTGGACTATTGGGACGCTTACGCTTACCAATATACTTACCTTATACGTACATATTTCCCACAGCTCGGCCGGAGTCGTCACCACTTCCCCTCCTTACCTTACCATACCGCTATTACACTCCTGCCGATCCCTTCTGCTGTTGTGTTGCCTCGGCTCATTACTAGATTACTTACACTAATATGCCGACGAGTTTCGTGGCCTTACTGCCGCTGAAACGCGTCATAGACTGCCGATGACTCCACCTAGATACTTGTGTATAAATACGCTCATAGAAGGGGACCAAAGCCTTAAGCTTGGTCTCTTGTGAATCCTAGACATTCTCAGAGCAACCCTCCGAGTGATCCAAAGCTTCCCAGCCCCTTTTCCCTCCCACTTGCGCCCTAGAAAGTACCCTAGGGTCTGCTAAGCGACTTAGTGACGCGTTTCACTTAATC
>WTXH01000171.1:0-81283 GCA_022376555.1 Russula compacta
CTAGGCTCAGATAGAAGTCCAGATACACACTCTTGAGGGGCAATACCTTGTGGAGACGTCAGCACACAGCGGCGGGAATATCATTCACGGATTTGAGGGATATTTGAAAAATCAGGTTACAAAGAAGCGATATGAGTTGAGCGACACAGACAGGCTATTCTCGATGAGTAGCCTGACATATCAGAGGGTATGATTCGCGTATTGTGTATATCTGAGTTACTAATCATGTGCAGTCTTTGGAACTATCTGGGGAGGGAGAGGAATCCGCCGCCAACGCGGACGATTTTAAGCAGCCAACGTCCGGGCTCACTACAGTCGTCTTGCCTCCCGCACCTCGAGTACCCGAGCTCACGGCTGCTCAACTCAAGAAGAACCGTGATCGAGAGTATCAGCGGAAAAAGCGAGCTGCCGCTAGCCGTCGAAGTGTTGGACTGTGAGTGATGAAGATGGGAGCACTACAACAACAGGTGGTAGACGGCCCATTAAACGGGTTCGTGTCGCCGATGATGATTGACCGTTCGACTGGTCAACGTTTCTGTGAGTGGAACCTGCGTTTGTCTCGTTCGCGTGACCTTCTCACTCGGCCTACTCAGGGGATGAACTGTATCTGTATTCCCTTGTATTTATGGGATACCGTTGTTACATTGCTTTCCTCGCCTACTGAATTGACCTACTCTTAGCGCAAGAGGGTTCACCGGACTTCCCCAGGCGCTATAGATCAAGGGTGTTGATGAACTTTTTAATAGCATTCTGGTCCATACCGCCACAATCGGGGTCAGCAGCTTCAATACACCGAGCCGCAACGATCGTCTGCTTGATCTCCTTGGCATTAATCCAGACCCTCCCGTTTGTACCAACTGCTGCATCCAAAGGAAAGCGCGATCCAAGCAGAGCAGGAGGAAGTGGTTTGGATCCAGTAGGCTATGATACCCCCCGTGAGCCAGAGCAGTTAATGAAGTATATTACGCACTTGCGGGACATTTTAAGACTACAGCGTACCAAGAAGCCCCCCTTGAGCTCGCCGAAACCTTCAGCTTTGCGCGTCTGCGCATCGAAACATTCAAGCTCCGGTTCCATGTCCTTATGGGCAAGAGAAACACGCGCATATACGAGCGAATTAACCTGATGTTTATTAATCTGGCAGTCTGGGGGAGCATCTAAATACACGACGCACTTTTAGGTTTGGTCGATTTCGCCTACTCGCCCCCTCAAAGGCGAGCCCGCCAAGGGACGCCTGATGAGCGGAGCCGATATCAACTCTCCAACCCTCACCCTGTCGAGCACTCACGATGCCGACGACCGGTTCTTGTGCCGCCGGCACGTACTTTGTTCAGACACGAGATATATATATCGAGACGAGAGTGATTGATGAGTGACGGACAGACTCACACGACGCGAATTCCCCTCCACCCAAAACTTATTTCCCTTTGCGTTCTGTTCCAAGGTCCCAGCGCGAGTAACAACAATCGATGTTCTCTCTTCAGAGTCGACGGATTGCTGGAGCCCCGGGCCCAGCTTTAGAGTTTTGTGTTGAGTCTGTATTACCTCACCAGGAAGGACGACAGACATGATGGAGTTTAGCTGGATAAGGTGGGTACTACATTAGTCGTAGTAACCAGCGGGTCTGCATCGCGGGGCGGCCGTCCCGGCTTCACGTGGCGCAGCACGCCTCTCCTCCGCTCACTCACGCTCCGAGTCTCCACTGCGCCATGTCGATTCAGACAGCTCTAACAACGGAATTCCCTGAGCTATCTCACTTAACGTGCATTCTATACAGATGATATGGAAGATTCCTATAGCTTACCGTGGTACACCTAGACGTGAGGACCTGGAAGATATACTTTCAGACCCGGCCTACTTCCAAGCGATCTTTCATACCCTTTCCAAGGTAAGGGAGTTGTATCAGAGCCAAGCAGAGCTCGGGAGAACGAATGAAACCATTGCGAGTGCGTCGGCATCAAGAATGTTGGTTGCTATCCTGTCTCATGCGAGGACACTAGACCAGAACCTTGCGCTTCAAGGTGAACTATACAAGCTACGTTCAGAGACCAAGGATGCATTCGATGAGGCGAAGGCATTAGAAGCCAGGTGGACGGAGCTACAACGTGAACAGAAGGAGGTCTACCAGGTGCGGTGCGGTGCCTTCGTAGCTATATATTGTACTGATGGTGAACGCAGCGATTCACACCTCAATTCCTCCTCATGCGCCTCCGACACGCAACGACTGCGCAGGACGACCTCTCCGAGACGCTTTCATCCAATTTCGTGCGGTCTATGTCATCTGAGCCTGCAGCGACCCCTGCAAGCGGCAAGGAAGTGGACGAGTTTGTGAAGGAGTTCCGTGAGCTACGAAAAACTTACCATAAACGAGTCATGTGGGGAGATCAGTGGTCGATGGGGCAGGTCGCCTGGAGGGACGATCACGTGCACCTTATGGAATGACGTCACGCATTGATACTCTTTACTCTTGACTTTGATGTCGATGTCTATTGCGCATATAACACGCAAGCTGGTTATCAGCTCATCCCTATCTCAGTCCAAAACATCACCAGAACTGTCCCTCTCCTCGACAGCTGACCCATCCAAGGACGTTCTCCGTTCCCTTTTCCTCTCCTTCCCCACACAATCTCCGGATCGCACTAGAGACATTATCAAGTACCTACAGGAACTTGAAGATGATTACAAGCCAGCGGGAGGATTTGCTTCACGTAGTATCGATGGCGAAGAGAAAGCTTTGAAAGACGCTATTCTTGGTAGACTACTTGCTAGCATTTATGCCGAGGCACTAGATACCCTCCTAGCAGAGGCAATCACGGCAGAGATGGAGGCTGAGTGGTGGGCTGACCTTGAGAGGTCTCGACTGAGGGTAGCGTACTACCTCATACAAAGTACGCCATCGTCCAGGTCATCTCATCTATATCCTTCTAACTGTGCTTTCAGCCGTGCCCTTCCGCATCTTCAATCTCTTCCGAGACATACTTCATACACTACCCTTCAACGACCAACCCATTTCATTTTCGATATTCAATCCTCATCAATCTGTGGCCTTCTTAAGAGAAATACCAGACGGCCCGATTCTCTTGTGGTTTGCATGTTCCCTCATCTTCGTACACATCCCGGCCTTGTCTCGCCACCACTTGCACCGCCTTGGAATTACTCATACTCTTCGTCTCTTCGTTCGTCATCGACATCTCCTTCCAATATCATTGCCGCGGCCTGTCAATTATTATGGCGCACTTCTTCTCTCACTGCTCGGTATCTCCTCCACTATGTCACTTTACCTTTCCAACTTACAAGCCAAGAGATTCATGCCAAGCGCTTGGAGCTCGAACGTATTCGTAATGAGCGTGCCGAGGCCCTTGGAGAACTTACAAGCATGCATGACGATCTCACTCGTACATTGGAAAAGGATTTGGATGAGCGCACAGTATTTTTGCAAGTGATCAACCAGGTATTGGTCGGCCAGCACGTGGACATACCGCTTGAGCTTTCCACGTCTCTTCTGGATGCTTTGGTTACCACATCTTCCAAGTTCTTGCCCATTCACGTTTCTCTACACAAGGAAGACCTGCACAGGTATTCGCTACTTCGTCCAAGTCGACTTGTCAGAATCTGGCCGCGTCTCCTTGTCTTGCCGCCACTGACGCTGTATGCTATCCAGCGAATCAGCGCATCGCAAGATACTCTACTTTCTCTGGCTAAGGACGGTTGGCAGACGCTGAAAGGGTTCTGGCGGGGTTGGCTAGTAGAACCCATAGCTGACATTTTAAAAACAGTTCGCGCCGGTGGAGAAGGCAGCATAATTATCCAGAAAGGAAGCATCGATGCCGACTTACAGGTATTTATCTGCCATTTGTTAATTACCTTTCTTGACTAGGCCCTGTAGTCGCTGGAGCGTATGGCATTGTCTTTGGCCAGAGACAAGCTGAACTACAGCCCATCACAGCTCAGTGATCTCTCTAACAAAATACGCCTCGGTGACCTCACACCTATTCTCGAGATATACGAGGAATACATCAGGAGTCCCATCCGCTCCGCTGTTTCTGGAACACTTCTGCGTTCTGCGTTCATTCAAGTCCAGAAGGCTAAGGTACACTGTTTTCCCGTCTTTCCGATTTTTACTCTCACCATGTATCCTTCCAGGTGGATCTCGACAATGCACTCGCCGGGATTGATAAGCTGCTTAAGTCCCAAGAGCTCACATTCGCTTTTGTCGGCGTGGCACCTGCATTATCACTCGTTTACGTTGTGGGTGGCAATCTGAGCAAGCTCCACTCGTCCAATCAAGGCCGCATGGGTGGCAGGAGGCGGCGCACCGCGGCATGGCTGGCCATGCGCCGTATAGAGTGCCTCCTCATCACACAGCCACGCACACACGGGCACGAGCATCACCATATTCACGCCCAGACGGGACCTCGTGACGCCAAGAGCGCAAGGGGCGCAATCCCGCCCTTGACTGCCGGCTTGTTACTACTTTCTGTGTCATCCCTTCGGCAGTACGCGGAGACGTGGCTGCCGCCAAGGAGCCGGCTCAGAGAGGGCTTCTTGGACGATGTTGGGGATTTGGAGGATCCACGGCTAGGCCGAGAGGAGAAAATGCGAGTGGTCGAGAGGATGTGGAGGTCGTGGGGCCATGCACTGGGATGGGAGCGCCTGGCTGTTGAAGGGCCGTCGTGAATGTCGACATTAATGCGACGTGGGCAGTACTTGTCAAAGGATGATCTCTCGCTTGGGGTTTTTTGGCTGCTCTTGCATAACACTGATTGTCTTTAATAAGGACATGCATTGTCTAGGCGCCAATACGATAGAGACCTCCAGAGTCGATTTTGAAGGAATAGGGACGCTCACACGCGAGAGAGCTGCATTTCACCAACCTCGTCCTCCGACAGTGGGCAGGGGCGTAGGTCCCACTGGTATGAGTCCGTACAATAACCCAGACTCCGGGAATTCAGCAGCATGAACCACCTCAGTCCAAGTCAGCAGGCACTGGTCTCCATCATGGACGAGTCGGATGCCCGCCGCGAGCTCTCTGTTGGCAAGCCTGACGGGCCCGGATGATTGAAAGGAGGGACAACGACGGATGAGATGAGAGGATACGAAAGGGAACAAATGGGTCGAACTACGAGTTATGAGTGCACGGGCTTGCCTTGCCCTCAGCTCACTTGCTTTGTTTTTATCTGATAATAATCAAGTTCTGTGACTTTGACGATTGGCGTGCGTGTGCGTGTCTTTGTACGTTCTTGACTCGGGCGACACGCACATCGCATTCGCCCGAATACAGCAGCACGGAGTAACCGAACAAAAAATACTCGACTACAAAACCAAGCCACAGGTTGTGTGGGTCAAATTGTCGTCCAGCTGAGACATGATGAAACCATATCAAACTCCTCACATCGAGGCCAGTTCTACCGACGATAGTTTGAAAGGGGGAGGGGGGGATGATTGTTCCATAGACATGTTTGGCTAGAAATTACAATATTACAAAGAGATGAGTACACCATCTTGGAAAATAAAAACAGAATGCTCCAAATAGATCAACCGTAAGTGCTCTCGGCCTTCACAGAACCGCAGAATCTACAGGTCCAAAACTGATGATCCATGCCCCGTTCTCCGCAAACGCCACAAGTCCATCCCACAGTCGCGGCAGGCCCCGTCACCTGAGTATCGGTCGGAAAGGATCGGTTCGCGAGACAGGCATCACACTGAAGAGCGAGTGGCTGATTGATGAGCGTGCACGTTGCACAAGTCCAGGTGGATGAAGCGGACGGCTTGGACGCATTATTAACGGGGGGAGGTCGCGGCTTGGTCAAGACGTTGACGCCAGGCGGAGGATGCTGAGTCGCTCCCAGCTGCGAGCCCGAAGCCAGGGTATGCTGCGAAGACGGCTGGGGATCAGTTGCATTTGATGTATGGGGACCTGCGGACCCAAAGGGTTCCTCGTCTAGGTTTATGAGGTCTTCGCTAAAGTCAAAGTCGCCAATATCAAAGTCGCCGGTGAGATCGACGGCGTCGCTGTGATGGCTGTCGCGCGCGGCCTTCTCGGCCTCCTGCTGAGCCAGAGTTCCTGAAGCACACTTCTTCTCGTCCGCGGCCCTCATGTCGGCAGCCTGTGGAGAATGAGAATGAGATGGGACCGCGTCAGGCTGGGAGCGTAGTTCCTGCTTGGCGCACCAAAACTGCCAATTCCCGTGGCGTTAATCCCAGGTTGGCGAGATCTCCTCCTCCTAACCTGACCGGACCCTTCGAAAGGGTGTTGGCCCTTCGCCTCCTTTCGGCAGCTTGAAGCGCACGTTGCTGCGCGACCCACGCGGGAACGGTTTGGGGAATACCGGCGCCCAGCTGACGCCCGTGTGAGAAGAAGCCCTCGCCCGCATATCCGGAACGCTTGAGCTCGTAGTATTCTTCTTCGAGACGAGATAAGAAGTTGTAAAAGTTCTGGTCATGGGGCCCATGTACATTATGGGTGAGCTGCACAAATGAGCATCACGCGGCGGCAGGGGTCAGCAATGAAAGAAGATTACTTCGTGAAGCATGGTGAAGATGATATCCTCCTCGGGGAAAAACGTGTCGGGAGCCCAAGCGGGCCTGAGTCGAAGCAGGATCTTCTGGCCCATGTTGATATCTGCAGCAGCAGCCAAGTTGTAGATCAACTGAACGACGAGCGATTTGACTTACTCAATCCTAAGCAACACATGGTTGAGATATCGTCTCGAATGATACATTGGGATGCAAGAGACGTGGGCATACGCACCTACGAGGGCTGGAATGTCAGGAAAGAACTCGGCGAGGACGGGAAGCCTCCAACCATGGCTCCGCATGATGGGCTTGACGCGTGAAGCAACCCTCTGGAGGAGGGTAAGAGCCTGATCGGATCTTGGATGATCCCTCAGGTGTTCGTAGGAGAATACCCATAGGTCAGTGGACATGAACGGGGGATGAGATGGGAATCAAGGTCGGAGGTAGAGAATGATTTTATTCATGCGTAAGCGAATGCAGTGCATATCATCAATGCTTGGCTTGCGCGTCGTCCTCCTCAGCCCGTCCCTTTCGCGATTAGTCAGACTGATGGCACATACGCGCGCGAACATTCATCGACATTCTTCCTTTTGGTTCGGTAATACAGATGAGAAATGTTCTGTGGTTCTCTGGGATATTCTCAGCTTTGCTTTCCTACAGGCTTCTCTGGCTACCCTCAAGCCATGTCAGAGTCCGTGATCACTAGACTGGCTTAGCGACTAGCGAGGGGTATACACCACGAGGGCTTAAGTGCCGATATGGGAGAAACTTAGGGCCCAAGTCGCTCATAGTCAGCATTGGTCGATGGTTATGTTGGCATGTTCTTCACACCTGGTGACCTTCTCCCATGAGATGGGACAGGGTCGCGATGTTGGGATGAATTTCGTTACACTTGCACAACCCACGTCCTGACAGCACGTGAAGAACATGCAAGAAACGGTATCTCCGGACACCGATTTGGACATGCCAATACCTGCTCTGTTCCCTTTTTATTCCACAGAGCCTTACTCAGCCAAGTTAAACGTTCCCGCATGAGCATGCGGACCAAGAATCTGGTGGTATTCTCCGTCCCTATTCTTCTAGACTTGTCGTTTCCAATCTTCGTCAAGATTACGCTCGGTCTTACAAGGATGCTGGAGGCGCTGCCCAATGCACGTGATTCTCGTTCAGACCCTCCTCCTGGACTCCGTTGGTCACGATGATGGAGAACGTTGATATCACGCTCTTTCGGGGAGATGATGAAACGCTAAACGTGAGACTGATCGGATATTCGCCGACAAAACCCACAATCATCTCCTAACACTTAACATCATAAATAGAAAAATGAAATCGCGACCATCCTCGAGCATTGCTTTCAACCCTCGAGAGCCTAGAAACTTGTAGACTATGCCATACCACAGGTCTCTGTACGGTCTTACTCCTGTCGGCCCCACGGTCAACTACTATGACTTCCTCGTTGGGCGCCCGGATCTGCAGTCTTGGCCTGACTACACGTTGTTCGTAGATGCCATGACAGGCAAGAGAAGACGGTTCCGCGAGACACTGGCCCGTATCGAGGAATGTGCTACAGCACTCAGCTCAGAAGGGCGAGACGGTGGCCTCGAAATCGAGCCGGGAAGTAAAGAAGTCGTTGGTATTCTGAGCGAGAATTGCATGGTGAGGGGACTGTTCTCAATTCCACCGTTTTCATGGGATCTGATTTTGGTCATCAGGAATACCCCATCCTGGCTCTCGCTCTGCTCAAGATCTCCGTACCCGTCGCCTTGATCCCCGTGCACCTGCCTGCAGATGAGACGCTTGCCCTCCTCAAGCGAGCAAACGTTAAAACGTTGTTCACCAGTCCAAAGCAACATGCCCGATCCCTGAAGGCAGTAGTCGCATCCGGCATCCCCGAGGAACGTGTGTTTGTGCTTCAAGGTCACGTTGAGGGAAAGACAAGCCTCACGGACTTGATCAAGCACGTGAAGCTGTACGGCCTCCCAACTGTCCCGACACAGCCAGTGCGCAGCGACACTCTGGCATGCATCATGTTCTCGAGCAGGACAACCGGGTTTCCCAAAGGTTCGTCGTAGAATGTGCCCTCTGATGAGCAGGAAGACTGACGTCCTGCAGCGTTCATGATTTCGCATCGAGATCTTTACCATTCCTCAATGCAAGTTGAGGTCATAAGCCAAACATCGGGCCAGGAGCGTTCTGTAGGATACCAATGTCCTTACGTTATTTTTTGAGACTCTAACCCAATGTAGCTCCAGACTACGCCAGAGAAGATCCCTATCAGCCTTGCGGCTCTTCCCTTCTATCATAGGATGGGGGCAACTGCGTTTATTTTACGTCTTTTTGTCACGCCGACTACGCTTGTCATCCTCCCTCAATGGAACGTCGACCTAGTCGTCAAGGCTCTTCTTCAGTGGGCGCCTTTTGTCTATTGGAGATAATTTCCTTACCACTGACGTTGTGTTAGACATACAATCACACAGATCGCCATGGCACCCTCCATGATGTATCAGCTTCTTAACCACCCAGAGTTCTCGAAAGTTGACTTGGACAACTTGGAATCCATGAGCACGGGTACAAGCCAGTTACACAACGATCTTCTTGAAAATTTGAACGCAGGGCCAATAATACCCCTTTTCTCACAGAAGGTATATGCACACTACATTTGGAAGAACCTAATCTGACAGATGGACTAGGCTACGGCCTCTCCGAAAGCGTATGTCTCGGTATCCGCGGGGAATGCATCATACCTGATTGAATCTTCCAGACGTTAGTCGCCATCGCACAACCATTCTCTGGTACGTTCAAGGGCCGCGTCGAGCGTAAGCGCGGTATGACAGGCATCCTGCTCCCTGGGATGAAGGCGCGCATCGCTCAGGAGGATGGTGGCGAAGCGGACTTTGAGGAGGCTGAGCTTTTCGTACCCGGGCCAAAGGTGGCAACGGGATACCTGAATGACAAAAAGAGTGACTTGAGGAGTGGCACTTCTGACGGTTGGTTGAGCACACATGACACGGTCGTCGCGGACGACCAAGGAAGATTCTTGTGAGCTACCAGGTCATCGTCTCTCTCGTATATGAAATGAAACTAAAGACTCTTTTGCAGTTACGTTGACCGTGTAAAGGTAAGGGACGCCGACACCCTACTTTACACACGAAGCCGATAAACGATTGCGTTGTAGGATACCGTCAAGGTCCACGGTGTGCACGTCTCGCCGTCGGAGATTGAAAAGATTATCTTGGAGCATCCAGAGGTTGCCGATTGTGCCGTCGCAGGCGTGAGAGGTGTACGTCAGTCGGACGGGTTTGTACCCAGGGCGTGGCTCGTGCTCTCGACCTCGGCAAAAGCGAAAGGTGCCGAAAGCGTGCTCAAGGCCATTGAGAAGTTCACACGTAGCAGACTGGACGAACGACAATGGCTACGTGGCGGTTTGGAGGCGATCGACGAGGTATGACTTGTTATAGTCACTCAGCTGCGCCGGCGGCCTAACATCTCGGGGGCATTTATAGATACCGCGGCTTCCGAGCGGCAGGGTTTTGCGCCGTCAGCTGCAACATACCCACGAAAGCCGAGAGAGGAAGAGGGCGAGGGAAGAAGCGAAGCTGTGATGAACCAAGGATCTAATTTGTACATAGCAAATCTGTGTGTATGATATTGTCGAAGGTTATGTGAGGCTGGGGTCGGGATAAGCGATAGCCGGTAGCCGGTGGCAGTAGGGATTGGGGGCATCATCATCCAAGGTTGGGTTGAATGGGCTCGGTTCGGACGCTTGAGAAGAGACAACAGTAGCCGCGCTCTCGCTATGCGGGTGCTATTCTCGACACCCCGTCCCTGATAAGCCCACTTCTCATTGACATCCCATTCCCCCGCCCTTTCACTTTTCCCCGATGCCTCATCTGAACTCTCTCTATCGTTCTCTCCCATTATCCACACCCACAACCAACTACTATGACTGGCTCTTAAGGCGGCCTGCGCTCACAAAATGGCCAAACTTTATTCTTCATATAGATGCGGTCACTGGGGCACAAAGGCACGCTCGTGACGTGCTCGAGCGCTTCGAACACGCCGCCACCGCCCTTGCCACGTCCCCACGGGATGGTGGACTCGGCTTGGCTGCAGGCCAGCAAGAAGTGGTCGGCATCCTGAGCGAGAATTGTTTGGTGTGTCTTTGCGAAAATCCCTTCTCCGTCGGGTCCAGTGGGCGCGCGGGGCGCCTCCCCTCACACACGAGTTATGTTTCGCCGTAAAGGAATACCCAATTCTCGCGCTGGCCCTTCTCAAGATGGCCGTCCCGATGGCGTTCCTTCCTTCGCAGTCCACCTTTCCTGAAACCGTGGCACTTTTCAAGGTTGCCACCGTCACGTCCTTGTTCGTGAGCGAGCGATTATACCCCCACGCCTCCGCCGCCGCCAAAGAGGTTGGTCTCCCTGAGGAAAAAATATTCATTCTCCAAGGAGATGTCACCGGCAAAGCGAGCCTTCCGCGCCTGATTGATCGCGTCAAGGCCCGCGGTCTCCCGGCGATACCCACCCAAACAGTGCGCGATGATACGCTAGCGTACCTGATGTTTTCTAGTGGAACTACTGGTCTTCCTAAAGGTCATTTGTCCTTGTCAACCTCCGCTTGGGTCGTTTTTGAAAGTTGAACGAATTTAGCGGTTATGATCTCGCATCGTAACATGATCTTCTCCACCTCACAGGTGGCATATATACAGGAGGAGAACACGAAAGTGTACGCGGTAAGAAGTCTTTACTATACCCAAGAATGTAAGGGGTTCACTTTCAGATAGCCCGATCCTGCCAAAATCCCAGTTCATTTGGCGGTCTTGCCTTGGTATCATACAATGGGTGCTCACGCCTTTATATTCCGGTCATTTGTCTCCCCTCAAACGCTGGTCGTACTGCCGACTTGGAGCGTTGAGTTGATTGTAAAGGCATTCTCCAGGTAATCATTTCCTCCTTGCATTGCAAAGCAGCTAATATGGCCTGTTTTCAAGGTACCCAATCACACATTTCATGATGGTACCATCGATGACATACCAAGTCCTTCATAATCCCCAACTTGTGGGACTGGATCTCAGCTCACTCGCGTATGCGACTGCAGGAGCGGCGCACCTACCCCCAAAACTTCGCGTCGCCTTCGAACGCAGAGCAACGAATCTTCCTTTCTTCTTTGAAGGTTCTCATCCTTCGTGCCATCAATGGCCTATGCTTATAATAATCCGCAGGATACGGGCTGTCTGAATGTGTATGACACTTTCGCAGACTGACTGTCGACCCGGCACTAAGCAAGTGCATCTCCAGACTTATTCAGCTCTTATGCTTCCTTTTCCGGGTACGCACGGGGGCCGTGTTAACCCAGTACGAGGCATGGCAGGCATTCTCGCCCCTTCTCTAGAAGCGCGCATTCTCCGCGAAGATGGTAGTGATGCAGGTTACAGTGAAATCGGGGAGCTCATACTACGAGGGCCTACAATCGCATTAGGTTACTGGAACAACGAAAATGCGACCAAGGAAACATTCAGGGACGGATGGCTGTACACAGGGGATCGTTTCTACGTGGATACGGAGGGGCGGTTCTTGTACGCTCTTTGTTTATGTTCTCCTCTTGTGACTATGCTGAACGAAGGATGTTCGTGTTCTGTGAAGTTACGTGGACCGGGCAAAGGTAGGGAACAAGCCATCCCGGGGACAATTCACGTGTCTTGACCGTCATTACCTCCAGGATACCTTTAAAGTCTCGGGGAAGCAAGTTTCACCTACTGAAATTGAGAACACCATTCGGGAGCATCCCTCGAAACTCATCATTGATGTGGCGGTCGCAGGCGTTAAGGGAGAGCGCCTGTCCAACGAGCTTGTTCCGCGCGCATGGGTTGTTCTTTCCGACACTGGGAAAGAGCAAGGTGTTGAGGCTGTTCTGACAGCGATCGATGAGTGGGCGCGGTTACGGCTAAGCAAGCACAAGTGGCTGCGCGGGGGGGTACAGGTGGTCGATGAGGTGAGTGACCGGCGGGTCGTAAAGTGAATGATGCTCAACGTGGGTATACATATTAGATACCAAGACTCCCTACTGGCAAGATATTACGCCGGAAATTGCAGGATGAGTATGCTATAAGCGAGCACGAGCGCACGCAGACGAAGCTACAGACGAAATTGTGAATGCTTTGATGCATTCTACGCCTGTTGACCTGATCCAAGACACGATACACGCATTCTTGGGCTACGTAAACGTATAGAATACTGATGATTTATGATACGTAAGTAGACAAGCGATTTCCAAAGTCCGACCCGCCGGAGGTGGTCCCCTTGGCCTTTAATGGATCATTTACAACGCCCTCCTTGCTGGAGTAGCGTTGCCGCAGAGTCGTAACGGAGTTGCCCGGAGTTGACTCGTCGAGTCACCGACTCAACTCGATCTAGTCAACTCCGAGTTAGAAATGGACATTGCCATATTTAGACTGGAATACCATATTTTGGAATTGCACATGGCCCACAATTGGTACACTCAAGTTGTGCTCGCGCGTGCTGCTAAGAACTTGGGCAGGCTAACTGATATCCGATATATCATTTCTGATGCACCCTGTCTTCACTCCACCAACAAATGTATCTTTGATTCTATCATATTCGATTGGGCTTCGATCGACATTAGCTCGCTCAGGCTGGCAGTTTGCTGGTGTTGCTGTTGTACACTAGCCCGCTAGCCTACTTTGCACACTTTCTGGTACATTCTAGTGTAGCAAATCAAGTGAAAGATCGCGGACGCGCGGGGTGTTGTCTGTAGGACAACAGTGTACTACAGGCAATGAACGCTCTAAGTAAAAAGGGGCTCACCTCAGTGTCGCGCGTACGGCACGATAACTGAGGTGGCAGCGATACTACTCGACCGGTATTTATCTACGACGCGGGCTCTTAGCCCCAATGTTCTGATACTATGAACATAAGTGTCCTGGTTGGCTATCTAGTGCTTTTTGTACTACGCGCGGGGTATCTAAGCGAGTCCGATGCGAGGCTGGCGCTCCGACGCTTTGATCCGAGGCTAAATCCGAAGCACGTTTATCCTCACATTTATATATATAGTGGGTAATATATCAAGGCAAAAACTGTGGAGATGCTGCAAGTTCTGAAGTACTCATACCGACACGAGCGACTGGACTTCTGGCAGGAATGCTTGCCAAAGAGGAGGAGTATGCAATAGAAGGCCTGGTCACACAAAAATCTGGAAAAGAGATAGAACTGGAAATATGTAGACGGGTAAATCGGATTGGTGGATGATCCGGGCCGTTATCCGACCAACTCGTTGCTAACGAATCGGGTTAGATCGAGTTATTATCTCGACTAACTCGACTCTGCGAGGCTGGTGGGAGTGGAACCGACAAAGTGTGGAGCAAAGGTTGATATAGAGGTGTCAGTATCAGATATAAAGCCGCATTCTTGGCAGTGTCATCTTCCTACAATTGCTTCCGTAGACAACACACACGAATGTCTCTCAATGTCAATCATCGCATTCCGTACGGTGAGTCAACCTCTCTGGTGTGCCAATGCATGACACCATTTTGTCGACTTGACAACCAGTTCGCCTCGGAAAATCGGGGCTGAGGGTGTCTAGGATTATCCTGGGATGCATGTCCTACGGGACCCCCGAGTGGCAGAAGTGGGTGCTTGGGGAGGAAGAGGGCATAGCGCAAATCAAATTCGCGTGCGCCTTTATGATAATCCTATCTTACGTAATCTGATCACCACCGCAGTTACGAAAGTGGCATCCAGACTTTCGACACGGCCAATGTGAGCTACCAACAAATGCAATACGCCTCTCCCCTCGCCTCGTAATGACAACGGCTACGACAGGTGTACTCTAATGGCGCCTCCGAGATCATACTCGGCAAGGCCATCAAACAGCTGAACCTGCCCCGCGAGGAGATTGTGGTCATGACCAAGGTCAGACTCGACGACGTTCTCGCTCACACCCTCCACAACCGGTTATCCTTTTTTCTTACATCTACAGCTCCACTACGTTGTCGGCCGTACGCCTGGGGAATGCCATTTCAAGCTCAGCGGGGTCGACCAGCTCCGCTACGTGAATCAGTTTGGCCAGAGCAGGAAGCACATCTTTGACGCGGTGCAGCTCAGTCTGAAGCGCTTGCAACTCGATTACGTCGACTTGCTGCAGTGTTCGTCGTCCTCGTCGTCCCCGTTTCGTTTGGCCCATGCTGGCGCCCTTTGATCGTGCTGGGGGCGCCGGGCGCCGGTGCCAGTCCAGGAGCTAGTTGTTTCTCTCATTCTGACACGGGCTTTTTCTCGCAGGCCATCGTTTTGATTACAATACCCCCGTCGAGGAAGTGGTGCGTGTATATATGACGTCGCCGGGGAAAAACTATCGTCATCGCTCATTGCATCCCACGCTTTGGCAGATGAAAGCGCTTCATGACGTTGTCCAGAAGGGTTGGGTCCGATACATTGGCATGAGTTCGTGCTGGGCATGGCAATGTGTGCACGCATACTTCCTCAACTGCTCATCCCTCTCCGCCTAATCAGAACCCTCCATTTTCCAAAATACAGTCCATTACATGCAGAGTGAGTACTGTATACGTTCCGTCGTGTGAAAGAAAAGGAAGAATATTGATCGTGATTGCGCCCCCCCTTCATCACACCCTTTTTTTACCCAACAGACTACGCGATCAACAATCGCCTCACGCCCTTTATTTCGATGCAGAACCACTATAGTCTCATATATCGTGAGGAAGAACGCGAGATGATGCCCACGCTCAAGGTAGAGAACTTCTCCTTCCTCCACCGCCGTAATACGGCCGCTCCGCGCGTCAACTCAATATTTTTTTCTGTCTTTCTCAGCACTTTGGCGTCGGCTGCATCCCATGGTCCCCACTCGCACGTGGCGCTCTCACCCGGCCCCTGGGAGAGCGCACGACCCGCGCTGACGTTGACACGTGCGTCATGCATCACTGAATTTTTTCCTTGAATTGACCCGGGGATGTTCTTTCCTTGTCTCTCCGACGTGCAGCTGGCACGACGAATACCTGAAAGAACCTAGCAACCAAGAAGTCGTCAGGCGGTGAGCTTCCCTTTCTCTTTGTCTTTTTACTCTGTAAAAGCTAAACGTTGCGTGGTGGTGACTTCCTACCCTCCTACTCACAAATCCGCCCAGCGTCGAAGAACTTGCCAAGAAGCACGGTGTGAGCATGGCGCAAATAGCCCTGGCGTGGACTCTGACTAAAGAGGGTTCGTTCGTGAATTTTCATTCCCGTGCACGGTGGGCATTAGGGTACGAGTACGGTGGCGGCTGACCATTCTTCCACAGTCGTCACTGCTCCCATCATCGGCACTACGTCCCTTGATCAATTGAAAGACCTGATCGGTAAGACCGCTTCTTGATGATCCATCTCTTTCATCGGCTGGGGTATGATCTGACGACCTCGAGAACAGACGCGCTCGATCTTGAGCTATCCGAAGACGAGGTCAAGTATCTCGAGGAGCCGTACAAGCCTACTGCCGTCATTGGCCATTTCTGAATCGCAATATCCGGAAATGGGGGGAGGGGGAATATAAAGAAGGGAGGAAGAAGCATCTCGCTCTTATCGAGACCGGACGATAGCCCGAAATGGGCAACATGAACCTCTAAGTCTGTATGAGTGTGTTCAGAATCTTGACTACCACTGTACTGTCGGATCCACAACGTCCACGAGCTTGTCATCCACGACAGCTTGGTCATTCATTGTTTTCACTAGCCTGGCCTGGATGCGCGAACTTTCTCCTCACAGAAAGCGCCGATTGTGGTGGTAGATGCCTTGTGTGTTATTGCACCAGAAAGTATGGAAGAAGAAGAAACATCTACAATTCTATTCGCACATACAAATCATACAAATACAGGGGACCCGCCAAGCGACCATGTGTCTTAGCCATGCATAGCCTTTTTGCATTTCGTGTCCCCCCCCTCCCCGAATGACTTGCCTTGTAGTAGTTTCTAATAGATTGCGCCACCTTCACTCAGACACCTCCACCGCTCTTCTCGACCGGAATCTTGACTCTCAGCTTCTTGATGGCCGCCGTCGACACAGGGGCGGACGAAACGTCTTTGAGTTCCGCGCATATCTATTTGTGGGGTTGCCCAGCAGCAAAAGGGCACCATTTAACCACCATTCATTACACATGGAAAGCGGATGGAATGGAAATGGGATGTGTGTGTGTGTGTGTGTGTGTGTGTGTGTGTGTTGTTGACGCACCTCGACAAATTCATCCACGTCAATGTCTTTCTGCTGAGCGAGTCCGGTCTCCTCGAGCACGTATTCGAAATCTTTGGTCCTTACGCCGGCATAAGTCGGGATGCCCTGCAGCAGCTCGCGGATGGCCGCCTTGCCCAGCCGCGCCGCGGGCTCCCTCGATCGCTCCGCGAAAGCCTCGCGCAGGGAGTCCTCCTCGCCCGCCTCGAACTGCGCGCGCCCATACCTGCCGTTGCTATTGACGGCGGCCGTCGTCGTCGTCGCCGCCGCCGCACCTTCAAGTTTGCGGTAGATCCAGTCGTACCAGTCCTGAGGCGACGACAGCCTGGAGGCGGAGGTAGGGATAAGGATAGGGTCCGAGGCGCCAGGCGGGAGCCCCATGCTGCGCAGGAACTTGGTCGTCTGCGTCATCTCCTGCTTCTTGCGCGCCGCGCTCCAGCTCAGCTCCTCAGCCATGATGTCGATGACGCGAGGAAGCGCCTCGAGCGCGGCCTGCGCATTGAGGAAGGAAAGTCGTAGGCGACGCGAGATCACGTCGGTCGCCGTCAACGCATACTCATGACGAACGGCGTAGCGGACTTCCGCCTCGATGACTATAGTCCTACGGTCAGTGCACTGCGAAGGAGTAGGATGGGAGAAAGGGGCGCTAACAAGGATACGACGGGGACAGACGGACTCCATAGAGTGGCCAGGCCTCACCGGTAGGTTGCGCGAGGGAGAGGACGGTCCATGCGCGGTCACCGTAGTTATCCGATAGATGCCTGGCAACTTCGGTGTGGAGACCATACTAGAACGGTTTCTCAGACGTGACCGAGGGCCGCAGTTACGAGAGACACACCCGTTGGATCAGGCCGATAAACATGTTGCGGGTCCATGCGTCGCTACCAACGAGGCGCACGGATTCCGTCACGCAGCCATTGGTAGTTCGATGCTCCAATGCGAAGGTCTTGATCGCTTCGTCCACCGTCTCCTCTGCCATGGCGCGGTATGTCGTCCACTTGCCACCCGCAATGGTCAATAGGCCACTTGGGGAAACGTAGATCATGTGATTGCGCACGAGACCCTCGGTGTTGCTAGCCGCTGGATTTCGAACCAAGGGACGCAGACCACTCCACGCACTGAGAACATCCCCACGACGAACCTTGATGTCAGGAGACAGGTAGCGTCGCACCTCCTCGAGCACCCAACGTATCTCGTCCTCCGCCGCGCGGGGTTCGCTCTCGAGCGGAGCAGGTGCATCCGTTGTGCCGGCGATCGTGTTCCCTTCCCAAGGCAGGAAGAAAATGACGCGACCATCTGAGGTTGCAGGATCCAAGAGGCCCATAGTGCGTGGGGAGTAGTAGTTTGGAAGTGTGATGTGGACGCCGGAGGAAGGTTGTACGATGGGTTTATGCTCCGGGTTGTCCATGGTTAAAAGGGAATCAGAGAAGGGACCAGTTGCGTTGATTACTCCCTGACAAGTCAGATGAGCATCATATGATTATCGTCGACACACTCAGAACTGGATAGTACCCTGGCCTTCACTTCCCACTCCTCTCCGGTAAGGTTGTCTCTTACACGAGCACCTTCGACGATCCCATCAGCGTCTTTACGAAGCTGCGTGACCTCGACTTTGTTGGCAATGGTTGCCCCAAGCTTGACAGCAGTCATTATGAGGGCGATGTTCATCCGCGCATCGTTGTGTTGACCTTACCGTCAACATTGGCTGAGCAGATGAACACGTATTCACGGAGGAAGCCCACCGTCGTAGTAAACCAAGGCACCGACAAGGCCGTCGCTCTTCAGCATAGGGAAAGTCTCGAGGGCTTTCCCTTTGCTCATGAGATACGACGATTCCATGTTTTCCTTTCCAGCTAAAACATCGTACATTTTGCAACCAGCCCAGTAGTAGGGTATTTGCCAATACCTCGAGCGAAATCAAGGACCTGCGTAGCGAAGCCAAAAGCTTAAACTCACTTGTAGATGGGCAACATGATGGGGAGCATATGTGATAGGTAAGGGGCGGTTTGAAGGAAGATGCGACGTTCGTGAAGGGCCTCCTTGACAAGCTTGTATTGCTCATAATCGAGCTCCATGACCGCCTTTTGCAAGTAACGAACGCCTCCATGGACGAGCTTTGTCGATTTCGACGAGGTCCCTATGTTGAACGCGACAGAGTTCAGTCAGATGATTTGAAATAACTGTCAACAATTGGCGGCGCCACACCCGAACTGAAGTCATCCCTCTCGACGAGCGCCACCTTGAGTCCCCGACTGGCAGCGTCGACGGCGACGCCAGCCCCTGTTGCGCCTCCGCCGACGATCAAGAGGTCGAGCTTGGTGTCCTCGTCACCTGAACCCGAGGCTTTCAGGATGCCAAGATTCTGCTCGCGCGATGGGGGCAGCCATGGTGGTTGCGGCCGGCGGGATTCCCTCGTGGAGACCGGGTAGGCGGGGCCGGAGTTGAGAAAGTAGTAGCCACCGCCTGCGACGGCAAGAGTGCCCGCGGAGGCGTAGGCGAGAGACTTGCGGGAGAGAAGAGAGCGACGGAGCATGTTCAAGGGACGGACGTCGTATGGGGGAGGAACGCAGGTTATTCATATGATATGGGCTCGCGGACTGGGACTGGGACCGGGACTGGGCCCAAAAAGCAACGTAAAATCCGTAGGGTGCGGGAAACGCTCGTTGCTTCCACGTTGCGTCGCACACAAGGCACGTTGATAGTCAACGGTCTTTCTCTAACATCAACCCCACAACGCCAAGCGAGGAGTATTGAGATTGAGGAACAGAACAGAGCTGATACTGGCCATTGGCAGCACTCACAGGCCAGCGAAACCCTCGGGCCACGTGATTACGGACAAGTCGGCGGCGCAATAAATTTAATTTAATTTAATTTAATTTGATAGGCCCATGACCTCATAAACCCCGACATCGCCTCCTTCATGATGTCTCCCTTGTCCGACAGAAAATGGCGTATAGGCTGGTGGTGGAAGTGGGACCACATCTCCGCTTGGTTCCGCCTCGCAGCACTCCCCGCACTTCGTGTCCTTGGTCACCCTGCTCTCTTTCAACGAGGAAATAGGTGTATCCTTCTTTGGTGGAAGCAGTATGGCATTGGTACTGCTTCGCGATCTCGTCCGCGACGACATTTCGAACGTATTGTCGCTCCGCCCAACCTGAGATGGCGGTCCCTATTACGGGACCACATATTCTAGCAAACCAACGAGCAAAGAGCCGAAGACGAAACATACTTGGACATCATGGGCACTATGTGTGGGTGGGGGAAGTGTCGTTTCCTCAACAAGACCTTGCTTGACCAGCACCGAGTCGTTCAACGAAGGCCGGACAACAAGAAAAGGATCAAGTGGTGTGCCTTTTGGTTGTTCGATGATAGGCGTTGTGTACACAGAGCCGTTACCACAGGTCTGAAAGTAAGAAAAGAAAGGGAGGAGAACGTACAGTGGCAGTCCGATTTATCATCACCAATATTTGCTAACCCGTCAAGTAACGTTTCTTGCGAGTCTTGTCGTCGGCGTGAGGACATCTGGTAGTTGTGCTGGGATGGGTTGTCGTGCGACGAGAGGACGGTGCCAAAGGACGGGGATAAGCCGTTTCTTTTCCTCCTAAGCATTCTGCGCAGGCGAGCGGTCAAAGGAACGCCGAGGAAAATATACGTGAATACGAGGAATATGAGAGCTACGAGGTTACCAAATAGGCCGATTTATCAGAGCCATCAAAGGATCAGTGATAACCGAAGTAAGGCAACGCGTACATAAAACGACAAGGTCAACCCAGCAGACCCTGATGGACGGGGAAATAGGGGTGCAATGCGTAGACGATGTTTCACGTTTATTGATAAGCATGATTCTTCAGTCCAGGGTCTCAGTGTATGTGTTTTGGCTGTGAGCTCGGCGGGATAGAATCGAACGACAGTAGCGAGGGGCCAGAGAAGTTCACGACATGGCACGATTACAGTCCAAGAGGAGGGTCCGTGTCCGTGACAGTCAGGCCAGTCGCCCAGTTTGGAACGGTGGAGATTAAAGCAGGCTCGGGTAGACCACTAACGACCAGTCACTGGGCAAGTGAAGCCAGAGCACGTCATGAAATGGAAGGCCACTTAACCTGCAATACTAAGCTCTAGCTTCCCAGAGAAAAGTAATCGTGGTACCCGACATATGGACTCGTCCTGGTCCTCATCCCGTCCTCCACCAGGTCACATGTCGTACGCGCTTCACAAGCGCGCGCGCGAACAACCATTACGTTAAACAAGGCAAAATGAACAGTGAACACTGCGACCCAACTGCGACTTGATCTCGCAGCATTTGCTCCCCCATCCAACGAAATCGTCATCCCTAGAATGTACAACGACAACGCGAGCGGTTCGTCTCCCTACACCTTTTCCCAAGTCACAACCGGAACTGACAAACACACAGAGGCTCCGCTCTATCTCGTGCCTAACATCGAGGGCACGGGCAAGCGGCTCGTCCGTCGCCCACACCCGCCGCCAACGACGGCGCCACTCCCGGACGATTTTGACGCGATCACGGAAACGCGTGACAGCACGACCATCTACGACGATGCCCCCAATTCCGCGCTAGATATCGACTACTACGACGATATCACCGTCGCGCCCGCGCCCGTGCCCGCACCCACCTGCACGCGATCTCCAATGACGCAACCCATCCACGCACCCTTGCCCATGCCCGCGCCCACGTCTCCTCCCCGCAACAACCCGACGAGCCCCCCACGCCAGCGCCGAGCCGGCAGTCCGTCCCACAGCCTTGCAGGCCCAAGCCCAGACGTGCGTGGACCGCGGCGCAGCGACGTAGCCGCCGCCGCCGCCGCCCTGAGCGCGGGAAAAGCGCGCAGCGTTGCGGGCGATCGTGACCGCGACCGCGGCGCCGCGCAGCAGCGGCGCAGCCTCGGAGCGCCGCCGCCCATGCCGCCGCTCTCGTCCTCTGGCAAGGGCCCTGCGATGGGGCGGAACCAGCTCGTGGAGAAAATGGTGCTCGAGGACGGGCCGGAGCGTACGATCTCGGTCTGGCGCGAGCATGTCGCGAAGAACGCCAATGAGGCTGGTGGCAGCGGTGGTGCTGGTGCTGGTGCTGGTGCTGGTACTAACGCCGCTAATGCTAGTGCTGCTAATGGCGATGGGGGTGGTAATGGGGATGGTGAGGGACGCAGCGACTTGGACAGTCATGTTGGTCGTCGGAGGGTCAGCACGGACAACAGTCGGCGGCGCGTCGACTCGCTCGTACAGGGGGCGTCAGGGAGCCCGAGCGTGAAGAGCAAAGGCCATCGGAGCAGGGAATCTGCTGAATTTACAGAGGTAAGAAAAGTCAGATGCCCTCCAAATGCAACGTATAACAACGCTGAGAGCGCCTGTTCTCGTTAAAATAAAATTCAGGTATCACGCTCACCGTTGCAGCCCGCCGTGCCGACGAGATCTTCGACGCCTCAGGTCAACGGCCCTTCGCAGCCGACGACGCCACAAAAATCACAGCGTCGCCCGCCGCGGCCGACTTCGCCATCTGTCGGTCCCAAAGGAACCGAATACAGCGGCGCATCTGGATCGTCGTCGGACGCCACCTCGCAGACCAAAGTCGCATCCGTCAACCAAAACCAAATAATCGAATCTGTGCTCTCGTCTTGTCAGCCCTCTCTGTTGCACCTCTTGCCCATACTGGAAGAACTGGGCGTGCGGCGGTCGGAGCACATGACCGCACTGGCGCGGATGCGCGAGGGGACGCGTGACCGCGAAGTAAAGGAAGAGGCTCTCAGGAAGGGCGTCACCGTCGTCGAGTGGGCTATCCTCATTGACAAACTGCAGAGTTTGTAATTTTTACGGAACACATTACGGAATATTCTCGTACACCCATGCTTCATCTATATACGGATCCATACAGTATTCACGCTTCCTATGATAAGATTTACCTGGTTAACATGCACCGATTTGAACAAAGCATTCGCTCAGATGTGTCATCAAGGGGGATGAAGTAGTCAAACAGATCTTCGTGCCCAAACAAAGTGCAACGGATTACCCATCTGCCATTCCAGTGTGTTGAATTCTTGCATAACTTGTTCCTTCAGTTCGGGGGTATACCCAAGCGCAAGCAATTCAGGATGGGTCTTAGAGGTGAAACTGTGTCGGAAGGTGCCCTTGAACGTCAATCCCAGTGATCTACGTTTAGGATCTAGATACCCTGCTGAGCGGTGTTTCGTGTGGTAGTGGATGGTGCACATGCGCACCTGTAGAAGCTTCAGGATTACCGATGGGAATGATGACTTCGTGAACGTTGACCTCGCTGAATGCGCCAGTCTGCCGCAACCAGGGCTCCAGTTTCGCGTAGACCCCCGGGACCTGGCCGTTGGATTCCCCGTACTTGTGAAACAATTCGACTGCAGTCCGAAGTGCGGGCACGCTCTCATCGGTCACCTTGCTGATCGCCATCTCTTCTATGAGGAGCCAGCCGCCGGGCTTGACAAGTTGGGCAATGCGTTCGAGGACGCGTTGAGGATTCGGGAGCTGCGTGTATGTGTGTGTGTGTGAGTGTCATTTTTTCCCACTCAGATAAAACCATGGCAAAAAGGCGTTTCGGGATCTGCGCGTACAGGAAACATACGTGTATGAGGAGGAACCGGACGTGAACGACGTCAAAGGAACCTGCTTCCAATGGCAGCGGCTCTGCCAGGATATCCAGCTGCTGGAACTGAAAGTTGGGGGCACTGGACTATGGTCGTGTCGAGGAAATGAGCGGCTACAGTGGTAAAGAGCGATCACAGGAGACGAACCGAGACAACAGTGGATTTATATCTACTGCGATCACTTGGGCATCGGGGAACTTTTCTGCGCTCTCGATTGCCCTGTTTTGTCCGAGCAGCAGCAGCAGCAGCCGCAGCAGCACATTCGGTTATATGGATAAGGACGTGCCATAGGAGAGGAAAGGTACGTGCCATATCCCTGAGCCAGCCCTAGGGGTAGGAGTGGACGTTGGCATAATGCGTTAGCGTTTTGCGCTTGCGAGCGCATACACTTAGAATTATGTACAGATGAGAGAAGACACACCCAATATCGAGTATGGTCTGCGGGTTATCTAGCGGCGCAAGGAAAATCTTGCCGTCGAGATAGTTCTTGATGCCATGATGTATAGTATCCAGCCTACAATGTAGGTTTGCTGCCAGTCACCGTTACGATGCGTGCTCGTTTGGGGGCATAACATACCTCTCGATCTCCGCCTGGTCAGCCTGTAACATAATCGGAACGATCTCCAGCTCAGGATGCACGAATCGGACAATAGGATCATTTCAAACTGCCCACCTTTCCATGCCAATAAGTACTTGGGAAATTATTCTGCGAATCCGTAGTGGCCATGACTGTAGTGGAAACAAGGAGTGTCTGTCACTTCCCACGCTTAATTTCATTTATGACCTCCATCTGCTCTGCTTGTCTACACAGATGCGAGACTGGTTGTCTCCAAAGAACACAACCGTACATATTTTATTGGCCCGGAATACAATACATTATCAGGTTAGCGCAGCGCCGTCGGGTAATAGGAGAATCTCCAGAATAATAGATCGCCAAGTCCACAGAGCTCGAATACAAGGACAGCATCTCAACGTGTCGACAGTCGATATCCTGTCATCCGTCAACGTGACGTCGCCTTTGTCGCCTCAGCATACGACGGCAAGCGTTCGTCTTGGCCAGGTCTGCTGCCAACCATGTGACCGACATGGCCGTCAACCCGCCACTGTACACAATTACCCTCTAACCACTGAAACCTCGATGAGCCAAAGTTTACGTCTATCTCGTTCGCGCCATCGAGGCCGATCGTGGCATACACGTCGTGGTTCACGCGTGGCATATAGATCCCGACGAACGCGTTCGGCAAGCGACGGCCATTGTAGGTGAAGAACAGCGCGCCGACGCCGAACTCGTACCCACAGCCGACGACGTCACCTGGAGAGATTCTAGAAAGCAGTGACGAGTAGTTACGGCCGCCATCGGGGTCCTCAAAGAATTTGCGCATATCGTCGAGGTGTAACCTGGCGCTGAGACGGTTCCATCCGGGCATACGCCAAGATGGGTATGGTTTGCATGCCGTACCTATGATGACACCTTTTCAGTCAGAAAGTGTGGGGCAGGTCTGGGGCGGGGAATGCACCAATAGCTACGACGCCCTCCATCTTGTTTATCCGTACTTCGTAGTAGACGCCCCGCCTGTCATGTATATCATAGAGCCCCGCCATGATTGGCAAGTCACTCATGACACGCGTATCACGGCAACATTTCCGGGTAGACACTTTCCAAGTGCCATCGCCACTGCCCGACTCGTTTTGATCGCTCCTCTCCATGCGCCCAATGAAGCGGGCAGTACCGGGATACTGGAGACCCCAGGCGGCGCCCCCAAGCTGTCGGATGCGGTCTATCACGTTGGAGGCAAGCAGTCTTGGTGCCGTAGGGAGACGAGTTCTACAAAACGCATCGGCCCGCTGCCAGTCGTTCTTGGTGGCTTCATGAATCAATCCCAATCTATGAGATCTTTCAGGAGCAGGTTTCCAGGCCGGAGGGGGATGGCGCCTCTCTTCGAGTCTACGGAGAGAAATGGGGAGCACCAATGGCATGGTGGTAGTTGATAGTTGAATTGGTGTAAGACAGCTCGGAGGAGCCTTGGAGGGTTGGAATGTGCATGGGAGCGGGGTCAAACACGACGTCAGTTGTAGCACAATCAGGCTAACTCCGCTCGACTGCACTGGCAAAGCAGCGTTTGTGGCCACATTGACTCGGACCACGTGTGCACTGGCACAGCCACACACCACTGACGGGTGCTGGAAGGGCGAATGCCGATATATCCTCTCTTACAACAACCATGACACTAGAGAGACCAAGCGGGAATGAAGAATACAGCGAACCTACCCGATAACGGCATTTTATTATGGCCAGTTATGGCTAGTTGTTAGGCCTCCTGTGCGGTATGTTCCCTATCAGTAGTTCCTCGTCGCTGAAGTGGTGATCACAGGGCAGGGTTAGCGAGTTTAGCACGATGGCGGGATCACGTAAATGGGACGTGTATAGCCTAGCAAGGCACACACACTTGCATTGAGGTTCTTTGTATTTTGCCAACCAGCCAGAGAACAAGGCCTCGAGTGCCGCCGCCGTTGGCAGCACTCTTAATTCCGCAGCGGAACACAGTTGATCATGACTAATTATCACATCATGGCATCGAATGTGGCCAGCCACGACGGACTGTTTCTAAGTTATCGGCGGCGGTCAGGCCTGCCCTGCCCTGCCATGTCAATGTCAGGTACAGCTTTCTTTGTTCAGTTACGTAATGCCTCGATTGAATCCTTCAGCTTTCCCATTAAGACATACCGCTATCGGTTTTATTATAAGATGTGCAGGCGATAGATTCCGTCGCTTTGTTCTGCGTAAGCTACCATGCCTCTCACCCTCGCTCTCATACCACAGGAGGTCATCGAGCGAGTCCTCCTCTCCCTCGACCCACTCGATGTGGCGATCTTCTCCCAGACATGCAGAAAATTTTTCCACCTCGTATATCGATCACCATACAACCATCTATGGCGCGAGCTCTATCTAGCTCAGCCATTCGATGATCCTCGCAAGGCCCTCACCCCTCGCCTCTATCCCATCACGCCCGAAAGCATCGATTGGAAGGGCTCGTTGCAGGCCATCATCCGCGCGCGAACCGTTGTGACCGATCCATCCAAATGCCGGCCCGATGAGCGCGAGGTCATCCTATGCACGCTGATTGAGATGCTCCGTGGCGCCGCGCCGGCATCATCTTTCGTGAACAACACGCCCTCGGAGAACCTCATCTGGCTCGTCGCCATGCTCCGCGACGGCGTCTTCCTGAACGATGAAGTCCCCGGCTCGACCGCGGCGGAGATACAAATGCGCGCTTACCTCCTCGTCCACCTCGGGCTTACGCCGAGCGACGTGACGAACGCGAACAGGGCCTCCTCCCTCGCATTCGTGTATAACATGCGCAACTACAGGTACGAAAGCGGCTTTGGGCCGTTCTACTCGGACGGTAGTGGGCGCATCAACTGGGTGCATCTACACGCGATTCATCGTGCGGTCGCCATGCACCTCATCGACTTGCGCGAGGGCGAGCCGTTTGTGTTCCCCTCTATTCCGGTTAGCATGCCGTACTGCCAGAGCATCATCCCTCCCACGCTAGACCTCGCAAAGGAGCGGGACTGGGCTGGAATTGAGGGTCTATGGCACTGCACGTTTTCCTTCATCGACCATCGCGACCTTCTACGTAAGTATTTTCCCCATTCTTTGTCTGCCTGAAAGAGTAAACCTGTCCCCCACGTAGAGGTTAACAACTATGATGTGGGTTGCCGCGAATCAACTCATAGTCCCTTGCCCTAGCTGACCTGGCCGACTCAGCTCAGCGACTCGGAGCCGCTCGATTTGGCCACCTTCCAAGATTCGAGCTTCAACGAGACGTTTCGCGTGCTACCTGTGCACTTGCGCATTATTGGCACCGTGCAGGATCCTGAGCATCCCACTCGACCACGCCTACTCTTCGCAGGTGAAGTACGCGACGGACAGACGATGGTGGGACATGTTGAGATGTTGCCGGAGGAGCATCTACGCTGGAAATGGGTGCGTTTGTGCTTCGCCATGCTGTTCGCTTGAGTGTGCTTACGGATCCTTTAGGTATGTGGAGAGGCTGGTCAGGCCCTCTGGAGGTAATGCATCCCTGCCTCTGTCTCTACTACTACTTGGATGGGCCGTCGCTGATAACTCCACATCGCCCAGCTGTGATGGCATTCAGATCGGCGGGGTGCGGTCATCGTTTGGCGTCCTTGGGAGCTGGACAACAGTCTTCCACGAACCCCACGATCCTGTTGGTGCGTTCTCAGCCTCTGTAACCTGCTTTTTGTTTCAAGCTGAAGGTTGGTCATCACAGGTCCCCTCTGGATGCACAAAGTAAAATGTATCGAGTGATGCTACGTATCTGCGACACCCAGTAATTTATCCAACACAATAACGAAACGACACGATGACAAATTCGACGAGCACAACAACAACACTTCTCAAGTTTGGAGCTCCGCTTTGCGCCGGTAAACGGCAATGAAAGTAAGCGGGTCGGGGCCATTCATGCATTGCATATTGCATTTCGGCGGTCGAGATTCCATGCTCCGAGATGACAGTACGGAACCAAAAGCCAGGTCAGATTGAAAGATCAAGCTACAGCCCCGAGGTTGTGAAAAAAAAGAGAAGCAAGGGCCGTGGCCGTCACTGCGTCGCCACTAGCGACTTATTTTAAGTACCTAGCAGATAGCCAGCCGCGACGAGGGCTAGGTGGAGGAAGCTCGTGTGTAAATGCTTATTCCCATACACCCCTGTTCATTCGATCCAGTGAGAGAGGCCGGAGAAAGGCGGATCCCTCCCGTATATGTAAGCTTGCTTCGGGCTACACTCGGGCCTCCCCGAGGTGTGATTGAGTAGTGGATGAGCAGAGGTATAAGATGTGGCCAGAGCGAGCAATAGGATATGCAACAACGAAAAATGTCAAAGCTCATCCTCGTATTCGGAGCAACAGGTGCTCAAGGGCGCCATGTGATCAACAGCCTACTCTCACATAGTGAAGATGGCTCGCCATCGCCTTACACAGTCCGTGCTCTCACACGCAACCCAGAGGGTAAACACGCTCTGGCTCTGCGCGAGAAGGGCGTCCAAGTCGTCAAGGGTAGGTCGTTGTCAGCACCGAATGTGGTACTACGACAGCTCAGGGGTCCGTCTACAGGTGACACGAGCGATCTGGCATCCGTGGCCGCCGCCCTCGACGGCGCTTATGGTGTATGGGTCAACATTGATGGGTTCACCGTCGGCGAGCAACGCGAGATCTATGCGGGCATGCGCATCTTTGAGCTCGCAAAGCAAACAAAGTCGCTGAGGCACTACATCTGGAGCAGCCTTGACTACAATTTGAAGGTGAGTGTGAACCGTCTTGACCACTCACTGGTCCCAGGGGATCAGGGCACTTACCGTTCGCGTTGTAGAAAGGAGGCTACGACCAGAAGTACCGGTGTGAACACTACGACGCCAAGGGCCGCATCGGCGAGTGGTTGGCGCAGCAGCCATCTGTTGTCAGCGACACAGAGCTGTCCTGGTCTGTCGTGACCTCGGGTCCTTACATGGACATGCTAAATCTCGTGGGTGGACTGCAGCATCTCGGTGACACGAGACGATTCTCACACACATCTTGCAGGGTATACTGGGTCCCATTCGGCGCGAAGATGGCACATTCGTGTTCAACTCGCCCATCGGCGACGGTCACATCCCCCTGATCGCACTTGAGGACCTTGGCTTCTTCGCCAGGTACACATTTGACCACCGCGTCGAGACGTCCGCGAGGAACTTGGAAATCGCGACCGAGTGGGTCGGCTGGGATCACCTGGTCGCAACGTTCACAAAGGTGACGGGGCAGAAGGCCGAGTACAACCGCGAGACCCTCGATGTGTGGTTCTCCCACATGGAAAACGCAGAAAAGCCAGTTGCGGCAGAGGGAGGAGCAGGTTCGACCAGTTGGGCGGAGAACTTCACGGGCTGGTGGAGTGCCTTCCGGGATGACTTGCACAAACGAGACATGGACTGGATGCGAAAGGTAAACCCCAGTGGGTTCACCCTTGAGAGCTGGATGATCAAGAACAAATACGACGGTATACTGTACAAGAATCCTGTTTTGAAGATTGTGGAGGATGGGAAATCGCAGCGCAAGAGAAGGGAGTAGGATGTAGTCCGAGCGCGCGGGCGTGTCACTCTAAAATGCGATCATGTGATCCAGTCGCGTCTTTGAAACTTCTCACGGTTGGCGAGTCCAACTCTCCAAGCGAAAGCCAAGGCCTGCCAACAATGGCCACCACATCCTCAAACTCGACTCAGAATCAAACTGCAAGACGCCTTCTACGGCCAACTTCGTTATTTACTCCCAGGCGTGCTCTTTCCATCTCAAGTTCATCGAGCTCTACGCGTTCCTCAACTCCCGGCCCATTGAATGCACTTACTTCAGCTAAGAAACTCAAAGCAGCCATTTCATCAGAGGCGCGCACGCGAACAACAGTAAAAACTAAACCACCAGCTCCCACATCCGCTCCTGGAACTCCTACAAAAAGAGATCCGTCGAGACCCAAAACTCCTGGCACGCCCCGACGTGCAGAGGATGACTCACTCCTGGATGACCGCAGTGAGATGGACGTTAGCAGAGTTGACCCAGAAGATGTGCTCGTAGACTGGGAAACCGTCGAACAGGCTGACATCTCCGGTGAGGTCGACGAGAATTTCCTCCGCACAGCTTCGAGCGGCGATAAAGACGACAAAGTCCTCGTCTCCATCCGCGTGCGCCCTTCAGAGTCTCCCTCTGCATGGGAGACCCAAACGAATGCCAAGGCAATCAAGCTTTTCTCCCAGTACCACCGCAACGCAGCCACCGCGCCTCCTGTTTTCAATTTTGACGAAATCCTGACGGGCTCAGATAACAAGTCGGTATATAATGCCGTCGCACGTAATCATGTTTGCGCAGCCATGGATGGCTACAACTCTGTAATTTTTGCATACGGTCAGACAGCTAGTGGCAAGACCTTCACTCTGGTGGGTTACCATCATGATATATTATCATGGTGTATCTTGACACGTCTGCAGTCTGGTGACGATGATCAACCTGGAATCATACCACGCGCCATGAAAGATGTCTTTGCTTTCATCAGGCGTACACCGGCACGTGAATACTTGCTGCGCTGTTCGTACCTCGAGATATACAACGAAACGGTTCATGACCTGCTCGCGCCACCCTCTGCCCCCGCCGTGCAACTCCAAGGTAGCGGCGTAAATGTGTGGCTAGCCCCACTTCGTGAAGAGGTCGTGACGAGCGTTGCGGCCGTGCGCGCTGTGATTGCGCGCGGTTGGGCCGCGCGACGAACAGCCAGCACGGATTGGAATGATAGGAGCAGTCGTAGTCACAGCGTGTTCCGAGTGGTGATCGAAAGCCGAGAGCGTGGCGACGCGAGTGGGGGACGGCAGACCCCAGGCATACCCTCGCGGCCGCCAACACCCGGTGGGCCGAGGTTACAATCGATCGGAGGGAGGAGCGTGCAGACGAGCGTCCTCAGTTTAATTGACTTGGCAGGGTCAGAGAAAGCAACTTCGGACAAGGAGCGGACACGAGAAGGGAAATTCATCAACACGAGGTAATTAGTGGCCTCAGCTTGTCAGTCTGGATCGCTGATGGTGACGGTGTTAAGCTTGCTCACACTTGGGAGTGTGATTGCGACGCTGGCTGAAAATGCATCCAAGGGGAAGAAGTATGTGGAATTAACCTCCTTGGCTTGATGTCGTACTGACACTGGGTGAAGTGACCACGTCCCGTTCCGTAATTCCAAACTCACGCGCATGCTGCAACCTTCACTGTCTGGCGATGCGCGAATCTCAGTAATCTGTACACTCAACCCGGACGTCAGCGCCGTCGCAGAATCAATGAGCACACTGCTGTTCGCGCAGCGCATCAAGAAGGTTCAACTGAATGCGAAGAAGAAGGAAGTCGTCGACACCGACGCGCTGCTTGAGCGGTACCGGCAAGAGATCGAGGAGCTTAAGAAGCGCCTTACAGAGAAGGAGAGGGAAGCGGAGGCACCGGTCAAGACTCGCCGCCTTTCCGCACGCGAGGTAATTCCCCGTGTCACTTCTGCGAAGCCCGATTAACAGGACTTGTAGCAACTGGATGAGAGTCAGGCAATGAAGGATCTCAACGCGCGTATCAAACAACTCACGAACCTTA
Organism: Russula compacta; assembly: GCA_022376555.1. Classification (NCBI taxonomy): domain Eukaryota; kingdom Fungi; phylum Basidiomycota; class Agaricomycetes; order Russulales; family Russulaceae; genus Russula; species Russula compacta. The sequence goes on from WTXH01000171.1 coordinate 31,527, forward strand.
TTCTTACGAGCCAGACAGTGGACGAGAACCGCGGGGACGAGTCACGCCCAGCGAGTCCCTCGAAGGTTGACTTTGACATGACACCTTACCAGGTACGCGATCTCCCAACCCCTTCCTCTGTGAAGCTGACACACACAAATGCCTAGCTACAACAAGAGCTCCTTTCCGCGCGGCGCGAGATCGAATCCCAGGCGACGCAAATCCTTGCGCTGGAAGCAGCGCTCCTCGCGCGGCCGGAGCTGCCTCCCGACGCACCTGAGAGCGAGAAGGACCGCCTGCTTGCAGAGCAAGCACGCAACATCCGCGAGCTCGAGATAGTCGTCAAAGGGTACGAGGATAACCTCGGCGCACCGCTGCGCGCGGTGCGCGAGGACGTGGAGCGTGAATGGAGCGGGCGGCTCGCCACGGAGGAGGCAAAGCGCAAGGAAGCAGACGAATGGGCTACGGAGCTTGCACGTGCGCTCGAGAAAGAGAAAAAGGTTCGCACGTGCGACCGCATTTTCAAAAGCGTTCAAACGTTCAAACGTTAAGCTGATGACGATGATGATGCTTGTTTGCTAGACACGGCAGCAGCTGGAAGACGAACGTCGCGCGCTTGCGGCCTTCGTGACCAAGTTTGATTCACTTACCGCGGGGCTCTCCTCGTCGTCAGCGAATTTGAGCAACACCCCGCCCGCGCGAGGGTTTAACAAACTGTCGCTTGCGCGCTTGCCCCCGATCGTCGAGTCCCCCTTGCGCATGGACCTCGGCGGCCTGCGGGCGGAGCCGAGCCTGCTCGAGGAGGAGTGGGACTGCGGCGGGATGGCTCTGGAGGACGAGAGCTTCGACGCTGACCGCGCTATAACTGCCAGCAGCCCGAAACGCGCGCAGACCCCGGGCAAGGGCATTCACAGCCCAACGCGGGGCGTGCTGGGAGGGAAGGAAAACCTTCCTGCGTGATCTGTCTGTATACATATATATATATATATATATATACTTGAGCGGCGAGGGAAAGAGCGATGTTGTGTGAAGAAGCTGTGTTGATCATAGCATGTATTGACCTAGTTTAGCAATAGCAACAGTTAGCCAACTCACGGCAGAAGGCGTGCACATGCACAATGAACGTAATGAACCCCGGCCAGTGAATTTCATTCTGTATCCTGTATACACTGTGAATGGAATAATTACTACTTGCGAAAGAATAAGGCCAAGTTGGTTTATAGAGGATCTATTATTCTTCAGAAGAGAAGCATTTTGTCTAAAGGAATGAGGACCTTGGCTAAATTTCCAACTGCTATTCACTTCAGGGCAGTGTTTAGGTGCACCACAGATGCTATGAGTTGCATTAAGACAAAAGGTGAACATAAGATATAAGTAAAACCCCTAGTGGAGGCAAAGAGTACCAGGTGGGTATCCCTACTGTCTCAAAATGTACCCCAAAGGTATCGCCACGTCCCGAACATGATATTCATGATGAAACCCACGACCAGACCCATTTGCGTTCGCCGTCTGAGAGCATGAGCATCAACCTCGGCTCGAATGCAACCGAAAGATGAGTGCGTACGAAAAGACGGTGCTCTCTGGAGCATCGAGGGCTTGCCCGTTGTCCCAGAATGCGGCGGGCTTGAGCGCTCGAAGGAAAAAGAGCGGGAGGAGGGGGAAGAAAAAGCCGATGATGATGCCGTTGAGCACCCCGCGCGCGCGTGAGTCACTCTCGACTGACCCACCGCCACCGATATTAGCGCCACTACCGAGCGAGTCGATCCACTGTTCCTCGAGCGCACGCGCGTGCTCCTCATCTAAGCCGGGAAGGGGGGCGAGGTGGCGTTGAGATTAGGAACGGTGCGGTTAGAAAAACGGACAGGCGGGGCGGAGGAGGAGGAGGAGGAGGAGGAGGAGGAGGAGGAGGAGGGGACGTACATTCTTCTTCCGTCGGGAATTCGGCGGTGGCGAGGTAGTCCGCGGCTGAGCGCGAATGGAACTGTCTTCGAAAGTTAAGGATATCGTCTTCGGAGAAGCCTGCCGCGGCAAGGCGATCAAAACCGCGTAGGGGCTTGATCTGCGCCTCCTGGGGTTTATCAAACAGGTGCGCCGGAAGGAAGCAACCCCGTGGATTGTGTGTGTGTGTGTGTGTGTGGTGTGGATGGGGGGAACGGGTTGGAGTCGGCAAACGTCAGAGAGGGCACAGATACGCGGATATGGGAAAACACGAGCAGGCAGCGCCCCGCGACGCACCTGTTGCTGAGCCTCGCCGTCTTCCTCGCCCTCGGAGAGTTGCGCGCCGACGGAGCAGTGCAGCCATGGCACGGCCGCAGCCGCTGCGGAGCCGGGTAGCGTAGGCCACGTCGAAGGATTGGGTTCGTCTTTGCTTTTCGTTGCAGCGCGCTGCTGGCGCTCTTCGTGCGCGCCAAGCCAGGATGCCAGCTGCGTCCCGTCGGCGAGCAGCCGCCCGGCATGGATGAGGCGCAAGCGGCGGCGCTGCAGCTGAGGGCGCGCTTCTCGGATCTGAGACGTTCGAGGGAGAATAGGAATTGGAATGTGAACATGTAAGGTGAGGTAGGTGGGCGAAGCAAAGATGGGCAGGGCATACCTTGGTCTTGACGTCGTGCACCGAGTCATGCTCGGCAACATGGAGCACCAAGTCCTGGACGCCCTCCGTGAAGCGTACCATCAACTCGCGTAGTGGCACGGGGCCACCATGATCGAATATATCCTCTGAGAGAGGATCAGCACGCTGCTTGCCTTTCGCTTTCTCGCTGAGGGATTGCATCTTTGTCCAAGTTATCTCAAAAGTCCCGGTGTGAGAGTGAAAGGGACAGCCTGTCCAGCACAGTTTTATTACATAATAGACTACAAGGTTACATAGTTCGTGCTGTGCAAATCTATATGGACCTGACCATTGTGGTAGTAGCAGGCTAAGAGCCGTACGGCGAGTCTGGGCAGCGATCAGTCAAGTAAAGTACTCTCGTTGGATACAGAAAAGCCGAGAACTCACAGTAGTCGTACACAAGGCGGGCATAAACAACTTTGCCACCTGGTCTTTCAGTAAATTTGATGTGCCGCGTGTAGCGTCTTTCTCCCTCGATCTCCTCAAAGCCCCATATCTATGATTGTTAACAGACTTAGGATGGGGACGATGACACGACAAACCTCATCCGAGGTCCAGTTGTATCCGTTGTTCTTTATCGCATCACTCTCAATCCACGAACAAATAACACCATGTTCCTGCGTGTCAGGTAGCCATCCGTCCTTCATAAACTCGTCTTCAATCTCGTCCACCTTGCGCCTTCTGGATTTTCCAACGACGGCACCGAACACATAGTCATAATGATCTCTAGGTGTCCAGTCCAAGATTCGGTTCTCAGTGGTTCCTGGAACTCCGCCGGTGAGTGCCTGATCCGAGTCGATGTGTTCGACGCCGTTCTCATCCCTGTAGTGTTTGACAGAAAGGGTTATAGTGGCGTAGCTGATTGCAGTGCGATTGATCCAGTTGATGCCTTGCATGACCAAGATAGGATCAATGTCATCGCTGAGATTCTTGTTCTAGAATTCTCGGCAAATAAGATTTGACAAGTCAGAGGGCATGGGAGAGGACATCTGACCATGGTATAGACCGCGCTGACATTGAGGGTCGTCAAATGCTTGGGAGCGGGCATAGTAAGATCGTACTAGAGGCAGGATCCTTCCGACATCGGGAGAGCTCCCCGAGTTGGGCGTTGGAGTGGGACCCCGCGCCAATGCAGACTTACGTGTACTGTACTTCGCCGCGTCACTGGACCGTGTGCTCGCCCTGGCACAGCGCGCAAAGGCTCGATTGCGCATCGATTGCGCCATCGCACAACACAGTCCAATATATAAGAAGACCGCTTACCGTAGTCGCCCTCTGCTCGACCTCAACACCCCTCCACTCTGCATCCCTGCCCTCCTGCAATTTCAGGGCTCCACTGCTCACTATTGTCCACCGCGCCCGTCGACTTGGCCACCTGATGGGCGCCCGTGATGACGGTCTCGCCGCAGACTAGTCCTATTCTTTTGCTTCCATTCACAGCTCTGTGAGAATGCAAGCCTTTCGGCACCCTCGTATGAAGTTTATCGGGTATTCCTAGTTCCGTGTGGCTCCAATAATTGGTGCCCTTTGTACGTTGTACCGTCCACGTCCTACTATTTTGAGGCTTCCCTCTTCGTCATGTAGATGCAGCTTTTGATCCACGGGGTCGTAATCCCATCACCTGACCAATACGAGCACTGTTTCGTTCCTATCTGTACACGCTACCGGACGATAGTTACCTCATTACAATCAGTCCATTTACCAGGGATCTGAAGGTGTCACCTGGGGTCCTTGTCGCATCGGCTCACGGCGATTAGTCACCTCGAGAGCTGGATCACTTATAAACCAACCCAAAGCACGTCCCAAGCGAGCTCCAAAACTCATTGGTCTCATGTCTGCACGCATCATCGACGTCCGCCTAAACAATACAGCCTCTAACGGTGCGGTCAACATCCGTGACGAAATCGTCAGGGGTCTCTCCCGCCCTGCGGGTCGGAAGGTCCTTCCGACACTTTTGCTCTATGATGAGGAGGGTCTTCGCATTTACGACGAGATCACCCTGGTCGATGACTACTACCCATTCCCTGTCGAAGAGAACCTTCTCAAGAGTAACGCGCATGACATTATCAAAGTCATGCAAGGCCGACACGGAGGCGAGGACGATAAAACTGCTGAAAGCGTCGTAATCGAGCTTGGTTCTGGGTGAGTCCATCGTTTTCCGGCTTTGGGTGGGGTGTACAGTCAGCCCCTGTTTCTGTTATCGAGAAATTTTCACATGCCTTTTCTTCGTCCTTGGCCCATGCCAAGGTGTCTTATCGATTAGAAGGCCGTATGGTTTTCTCGCGTAATAACCTATGAATGCAACATTTTTCCATTTTTATTCCTTGCCGTTGCGTAGTGGTTTCATAATCTCACATCAAACAGTGCCTTGCGCAAGACATCGCACATCCTTTCTGCGCTTGCAAAGACAGTACCTCCGCAGATATCTCCTGCGCCGATTACCTACTATGCGCTTGACTTGGAACGACGCGAGCTGGAGCGCACGCTCGACCAACTCGCTGCGTCACCCGTTGGGCTGGAGATGCAGGGCAAGGTCAACACACGCGGGCTCTGGGGTACATACGACGGCGGACTCAAGTTTCTGGAGGAAGGTGGGCTGCGAGGTCGGGAGGTGGTCGCAACAACGGCAATCCGTGCACGTTCGCTAAGTCCCGACGAGGTCACCACTCAGCTGTCCTCTCCCACGTCGTCGGAGCAAGATTCGATCGAAACTCCGCCTTCCACGCCAGACACACAGATTCTCGAGACGCCGTTCCACATCTTGTTCTTGGGTTCTTCACTTGGAAACTTCACGCGCGGCGACGACGCTAAGTTTCTCAAGTCGCTTCCTCTGCGTGCCGGTAGAGGAGACACTCTACTCCTTGGGCTTGATCACGCGTCCGATGCCGCAAAAATCAAACGGGCGTACAACGATACGGCGGGCGTCACTCGGCGCTTCATTCTTAATGGGCTCAAGGGTACTGGCCGGGCACTGGGAGATGACTCTCTGTTTGCGCCAGAGAAGTGGGAGTACGTAGGCCGCTATAATGCGCAGGAACGTGAGTCAGCATTTCGGGGGTCTCCCCGACTTTCCGTAAAGTGGCTGAGACTTAAGATTTGAATTCATTCTTTGTTCTACTTTAGGTCGGCACGAAGCGTTCTATCGCTCCCGCGCCGCGCAGACGGTGCGCGACCCGCAGACGCAGGTTGATTTTTCGTTCCTTGAGGACGAGCTCGTGTCCATCGAACTGGCTCATAAGGTAATATCCATCAATCGGTGCCATGGACCCCACCCATGTTAACAAGCGCTGACTGGAGCAGTACACTGAACGTGACGTATATCGCCTTTTCACAGAAAGTAACCTGCGCCCATTGAGGCGCTGGTCGGATCCCGGTTCAGGCTATTCCCTTTGGCTCCTTGAACGTCCCCCGTTTAACTTCAAGCTGCTACGCTCTCCAGCCTCAGCATTATCAAATACGCCGTTTGGCATGCCTACACTGCAAGAATTCCAGGATATGTGGGCTGCATGGGATTTCATTACGAGGAAGATGATCCCGAATTCGATGTTGTTTGAGAAACCAATTGATCTGAGGCACATTTGTCTGTTCTACACTGGCCACATTCCGACGTTTCTAGACATTCATTTGTCTAACCTCTTGAATGAGCCAAACACTGAACCCAAAAATTACAAAGTTCGTCTTATTCCCACGTTTCCTCTGGTGGCATTCTCATACACGATGCAGTATATTTTCGAACGCGGCATTGACCCGAATGTGGATGACCCCACACAGTGTCACGTAAGTTGCTGTAGTCATGTTAGCTTCTGTATTCTCATACACAACAATAGCCACACTCGGAAGTTCCTGAGAAGGACGAGGACTGGCCGTCGCATTCGGCGATCCTAGATTTCCAGAAGCGTGTCCGTGCCCGCCTGTCGGATCTTTACGAAGAATTGGAGTCTGGTCATCGTCCGCTGACGCGCAAGGTGGCTCGTGTACTCTTCATGACCCTTGAGCATGAGGCCTACCATACCGAGGTTGGGCCATTACTATCTGTCCACCTTACTTCGGTCTTAACAGGAACCATAGACATTACTGTTTATGCTCATACAGCGTGCAGGGTCTGGCACAATCCCACCATCCGTGGGCGGATTTGCTGCTCCTTGTTGGGAATCACTTGCCGAGGTTTGGGATGCTGCCCCGGAACCCTCAAGCTCTTTCATCACACTTGGCCCCGCTACTGTTGAGCTTGGTCACGATGACGTCGAGGCTGACGATGCATCCCTTGATGTGAAGGACCACGAGTTCGGATGGGATAATGAACACCCGCGGCGCAAGGTCGACGTGGGCGAGTTCCGCATCGAGTGGCGCCCGATCACTAACGGTCAGTTCTACGAATATTGGAAAGCGGCCGAAGGGAAGGTATCGATGCCTAAATCGTGGGTGATGCATAATGGTAACGTTATGGTAAGCAATCAATTCGTGCACATGTGTCTATTCGCATGGACGCTAAGACTTTCTGCGACACCAAGGTCCGCACTCTTGATGGACCCGTCCCAATGAAGATAGGCCACCTCTGGCCTGTCGTCACTGATTACGACAGTCTCTCCACTTATGCGACCGTTCGTGGTGGACGCTTGCCAACGGAGGCTGAACTCCTGCTCTTCTACGGCAAATTCGAGTCCGGTTATGAAGGAGGACGGAACATCGGGTTCCGTAACTGGCACCCTGTGCCGTGAGTACCCGCCGTGCTCCGGAAAGTACGATAGCATTCTGATATGTGTCTTCGGAATCACAGTGCAACGACGGGCGGAGAAGGTGGAGGCCGGGGGCATAATGGTGGTGTATGGGAGTGGACTTCGACGGTGTTGGACGGGCCAGAGGGCTTTGAGCCTTCCACGCTGTATCCCGGATATTCGGCAGACTTTCACGACACCCATCATAATGTTGTGGTATGTGGTCCTTTCTCGTCGTACCTTTTATTTTTCCCGATGTGCTCACGGAGTCGGCTGGAAGGTTGGTGGGTCCTACGCAACAATACCGCGTCTAGCAGAACGTCGCAGTCTGCGCAACTTCTTTCAGCGTAACTATCCTTACGCATGGATCGGTGGTCGGATTGTGTATGATGTGGCGAAGTAAATATCGACTGGGTGATCGTGGCCTCGAGAAGTAAGCCGATAAAAGAAACGGCCAACCGAACTGTATTTGTAGTACGAACTGTACTTCTGATGTCGGTTTTTGTGTACGCGAACGGGCAATCTTTTGCTGTTTCTTCTGGTGTTCTGCTCAGGGCTGTTCTCGTACATCACAGCATCAGTGGGAATTTTTAAGATTGTGAATGGAAAATAAATAAATCCCTTATGATTGGTCATCTTCGGCCACATCATCTAATACCCGGTGTATGCGCCCCTTTGTTTGTTCGCTTCATGTGAACTGAGAATAGATCACAATGAGGGAAAAATCCGTGCGGCGTCAGCTAGGAACCCCGAATATTGACCTACGCCGGATGCCAGTCCGGACAAAATCGCGAAATGTTTTCCAAAGGCTGGATCCATAGTCTGGACCAATATATTCCAAAATTGGGGACAATTTTGGGGTAAATTTTTTAATTCCACATGCATGTAACAGGTGACAAAGAGGCAGTTACACGGCTGACACCAACTTTCGTGGCATGTTGATGTATATAAGTGTATATGGTACAATAGTAGTACCATGTTATGGACTTGGGGTTGTAGCTTAGCTGGTATAAGTCTGGTATACTACACGCTTTTTTTTCCATCTTAACTTGTGCCCCTCACATCCTCACAAAACAAGGAGCCGTGCAAATTGTGGCTGCTACTATAAGGCTCTCGTTGACTCTTGAGACGTTGACGCCAGGAAGCGGTTCAATTCCAACAAACAACAACAACAAAGTCATGCAGGAGGAATCGGGGCAGCGGTGGCTTTTGACAATTACGATTACGTTCTTCGGGCTATCACTTTGTTAGGCGCTGAGGGATTTCATTTCTTGTTAGGCCGATTGCGGCGGTCCAGACAAAATTCTCACTTTTTGAGGCCGGATCCAGAAGTCCGGACGAAAATAGTAAACTTTGTCATTTTTTAGGCCGAATTCTGAGTCCGGACAAATTTTTTTTGAAAATTTCCATAGGCCGGATCTAATCCGGCCAAAAATTAGAAAATTCTGCCCGACGGAAAAAATGGCCGAGGGGTCCGGCGTATATTTGGTCAGCTTCCCTGAGTTCCTAAGCCGACGCGGGGACTGCCAAACTTTGAAGTCGATGGGGGCGGTATCCAGGCACTCGACCAGAGGAGAATGCAGTCTCATCATTTCTCCGAGCCCGAGATCTCAAGACATGCAGCTCAGATGGATGTGGCTTCCGTCCGAATGCCCGAATTGTGCGCCCAGCGCTGCACGCTGGGTTAAGCTCGCACCGTACCCCGACTCGGAGCATGCCTATCTGTTCTGTCGGTACAACGTCTCCCCACCAGCGTACTTTTAAGAGTCGCCATTACCAGCACTACTTGGACGTGTACTACAGTACTTCATGATATGGTGCAGGAGAGTAGTGCAAAAAAGGCCCGAGCTACGGTACTTGAGTGAGACCGTCAGCGTTCGTTCTGAGCTGGGTCAGAACCTCTGACTGGACAAGTCGAAAATGCCGGTGTTGCTAGTGGGTGATGGAAACTCACGCCGTACTCACGCCTCGTATTCTCCCTTCGAGTTTCATTCTATCATTAAGACTCCCTAGGATTGCTCGGACGTGCTCGTGGTGTCCTTCTAAAGGTCTTTTCACATACATCTAGCGTCACTTGTTGGATCACTGGCCCCATCTGAGAATCGGATGTCTCATCGCTTTGCCACCAAACTTTCGTTTTGGGAAGGTTTTGCGGTTTTAGTAAAGCGGTGCAAGCAAAGCAAATCTGGGGTAGCAGAGAAGACTCAGCTTAAAGAGTGCCTACCAGCTCAGCCCGGGCATTGACAGCCCCGTGGACCGCTGTAACGTTTTATGACTTGAACATCCCTCCCTCAGCCAGACGCGGCGTACCCCAAATCGGAGCTGTCTAGTACTTGTCGGCCTGTACACCATCTGCCCGATAGTAGCAACTCCACACGCACGCACTTCCCATTTGAAAGAGTTATCGTTGCCGAAACTAGTCGGACATGTACTACTACTTCGTACCATGCTATGGCGTAGGACAGCAGTGCAAAGGTCTGAGCTACTTGGGCGCGCGAGGAGTACCATCAGAGCCCGCTGCGAGCGAGCTGAGTTGGAAGCTCCAACTCGGACGCCCCTCGCAAAGCGGCGTGATAGTGGCGATGTATCTCATCATGCATCATGGGTTGAATCGACTAATAACGTCCGAGGGAGCCCATTATGAAGAGGGCAGTTACGCATGCAAACACACCGACACATTTATTGTCCTGTAGCCAAGATACTCGTACACATTCGACCTTATTTTTCTATATTTTCCGTTAACAATCCAGGAAACCGTCGCACGTATTGGGTTTTGGGGATTTTTCAAGGGCAAAAGAGGATGGAAATAATTGGAAAGGAGCATTCGTATCAACCTTCGACAGTGGTTGGATCAATTCAGAAGCTGTGAATGAACTGTAAATTCTGCAGAAAACAAAAAGATTGAGATAAAGATCTTACGGGAGGGCGAAAAGTTTAACGCCATCATCGCCTCCGATGTGGATCTCGCCTACAAGGACTACATCTAGGGACAAGGAGATGTACAGGTCATGTTTATTGTCTGAGTTTTCCTTGGCGTAAAGTTTCGCGGTGCCTTTGGCGGCGAAAACGTTAATCGAAGCCTGGACACCAACGTCGCCCAACAAAGATCCCTTGACAGACGTTAACTTGACACGGCCTGCCACTGGGATGACAATAAAAAGTTCTGCAGAGACTGTCAAGCTGTCTGAGGGGCGGATCGACCCAACTAACTGGCTTTTGTGATCAAAGATTCACTCTTAAATCCTGAAAAGTAAGTCCACTTACCTCGCAAATGCCACCAAAGTGAAGGGTGAGAGAGTAACTCTGAGACCCCGAGGATTCCGACGCTGCACGTATGCCACGATAATTTACCGTGCTGCTGCTTCCTTTCTTGTAATGGGAATGAAGGGCAATGACATAACCGACCGAGTTTTCTCCCACATGGTGAACATGATCATCCAAGTAATGTAGCAACACTTGATTGATTCAGTGAGTCAAAGGGAGAAGGTCGCCAACGGAACGGCGGAGTCAACGCACAATCATGATCAGTAGTGATATCATCGTCATCTAATTACTGTGAGAAAGGGAAGCACCCAAAATGCGAATGGATATACCGTAGGTTACATGCCTTTCTGTGCCAGCCGTGGAAGTCAAATGCAAGAATTCGGCCCTAGGTTTGATGAGAGACTTGTGGCGTTCTTGTATGTTGAGGGGCAGAACCTGTATGTAGTCAGCACTGCAAATCTTCCAGGATATAGATCTCGCAAATCAGCTTGCCAGAGAAGGATCATAACGGCTCTCAATGCTGAATAAAGTTAACCATCACTCAACTGATTCAAGATCCGCACACTGATTGGACATACGAGCTAGGGAAAAGGCTCATCTTATCATCCATCGTCCCGGTGAATGGAGTTTTCAACTTGTATGTCATGATGATTTCTTTCTGATTGTCCTTTTCGGCAAAGAAAAAGCCAAACTTTCCTGTAATATGAGCCTTGGCCCCAGTGTCGCTGTGTATCTTGACGTGGAACGTTGTGCGGGTGTTTAGATCTACAAACTCATTGTCGGCGAGGACAGTCCGACCGTATCCAGGAACCGTAAGGTAGACTGAAAATGGGTTGAACCACCCATTGGCCTTGTCGTATGTGGCCTCGACCTAGATCTTAGGTGTTAATACACAAGGCACTGATGATCGTAATATTCTCACCTCCCAGTAGCCAAAAGAAGAATGGACCACAATTGGGTTCGGAGTAGGAGCATCCTCGTCCGTAGAAACAATGAAGGTATCGAGATTCCAGAAAGTGGAGTCAGTGGAGTCGCTCGAAACTGAGCTGCTATCCGTGGATTCACTGGCATCCGATAAGTCCAGAGGGAATGGCCGAGTAAGGACCTGCAGATTGTTCTCTGTGCATACGCCCTCCCATTTGTGTGACCTTGCCCAGTCATTGAAAGCTGGTTAGATGTGGCATGTTTCATTAGCCCGATAAACATGAACTGGATTGTGAGAATTCAGGCATGACATGCTTACAGGCCCCCATCCCTCTTGGGTCATTCAAACCTAGGATATGTTACAGTTAGAATGAAAAGTTTGTGAGCTCAAAGACACATACTCGGAATCGCTGGCAGAGACATATTGCAGTGTCAGGTAGCAGGTGGTGCGTCAGTGTGAGGGAACTCGCAATGAGAATCAAGCTGGGGTCCAAGAGTTCAAACGTCCGTCTTTTATAAGACCAACCTACTCCAAACCTTCCGTATCACCCCAAAAGAGTATTCCAGAATAGCTTTATCTCCATTAGTTTGAATAGCCCAGCCTCATGCATATCTATAGTCACGTTTTTCGCCGGCGCAGTTCACCAACAAATTTTATCAGCCAAATAGGTCTAACCGGAATTATAAAACCAGCCACAGATAGGAGGAGCGTCAGGGTGATATTGGGCGTTCCACATTCCTTTATCCTTAACCACGACCATAGCAAGAGGCTGTCGACACATCCTGGGAACACTTGGTAAACAGTGTATACGGGATGATGGGCATAAGGCAGTCTGAAAGGTGGCTTCAGGCCTGAGACTGTTTTGAGAGGGTTGTCATTATGTTGGGGAGCTGTTGGCAAAGGCAAAGGAGTAAATCACGTCCGAGTTCGATCCGAGTCGATGCCATGGCTAGCCGCTGTACTATTGTTCTAACTTGAGTTAGACCTCCTATCTGGCTGTCAAACAAAGTTAACGAACTGCTGTGTATCTGACACAGACCGATGCAAGGTCCTCGGCGCGCTTATAACTTACGTTCATTTTTCATTTTTGGATAAGTGGGCTACAGCTCACGAAATTATGTTTAATGATGGTTCCCCTCACGCGCACAAGTAGCTCAGGCTCGGATCTTTGCACCGCTGTCCAGCGCCGTCACGTTAGCATGACATGAACCGTAGGGCGCGCAACATCACAATCGAGGGGATGTAACTCAGGGTGCGTACCATTCGGAAATCGGACAGAACGAAGCACGACAGATAGAAGTGCATATGACAAAAGTCCGACTTGGGTTGCTCTCGAGAAAGTAAGATCTAACAGTTGAGGAAGCATAACTCAGATCAGGCTACGTTAGGCATACCATTCGGGATTTGGACGGAAGGAAGCTGGATTAGGTGTGCATGTGAAAACAGTCTGCCGTAAGATCCAACAGCTGAAGAAGCTCAGCCTGCGCTGGGCGAACGTACCATTCGGAATTCAGATGGGAGGAAGCTGTATGGGAGGAAGCTGTATTGATTATGCTTATAACTGACTAAGGGTGTGCTAGGTGCCATTCGGGATTTGGACGGAAGGAAGCTACATCAATTAGATTAGGTGTGCATGCATATGAAGAGTCTGACCTGTACTGCTCTCGAGCTCGGAGAAGATAAAATCTAACAGTCGAGGAAGCATAACTCAGGGCACGCTGGGCGTACCATTCGGAATTCAGATGGGAGGAAGCTACATCGATTCGACTTGCAACTGGCTCAGTACCATTCGGGATTTGAACGGAAGGAAGCTACATCAATTAGATTACAATATAATCCAATTCAATCGGCTAAATACTGCAATCTGATTGGTCAGTCAAAGAGCAACTGAATTGGATATTGTGAAATGCCCGTGTCAGGTGTGCATATGAAAAGAGTCTCGAGCTCCGGGAAAGCCAGATCAAGATCCAACATTTGAGGAAGCGTGACTCAGGGTGCGCTTGGCATACCATTCGGAATTCAGACGGAAGGAAGCTACTGTAGTTCGATTAGGGGTGCACATGACAGGAGAAAATGAGGTCCGCTTTAGTTTTACCACCCCTCTGCATTGGACGAGCGGTACGCCTCGAGTATCTGGATGTCGGTTTCGTCGGTTTCCCTGGAGTCCCCGAATCCGTTGAAAGAAACAGACGATCAAACATGAATAGCGGGGCGAGCCGCACAGGTGCATCGCAGCATGCAAAGGCCGAGTCAAGTCGACACTAAGCACCGAGTCGCCAGCTGGCGCAACGTGCACGTTCCCCTGGGGTGTTCCAGATCTGGGCAATATGTGTCAATAAAGAAGATTGTAGTGAGCTCCATATCATCGCCGTCGAGCATTATGACTTGAGAAGCTCTAAGAAGTGGTGTGAGGGTAGTCGGGAAGGGGACGTGCCTCAGTGCCTGTGCTCCCTCATGACCTAGAAAAGCGTGTCTGAATCCCCAGTTGAGTTCAGATTCACTTTTCGATTGCTCGATTATTCTGTCGGTTGTATGGGGCGGCGATATTCCAATCCCTCACTCAATCACAGAATCCAACTCAGCACGCAGCCAAATACATTTCCTTGGCGAACAAAGAATGCTACGGTTGCCAAATCCTAGGTGCTCTCAGAGTCACCTAGAAGTCGATAGACCATGAGATACGAAGTAGTTAGGTCAAGTTTTGCTCTCACATGGCTCTTCTTCATCCTCCTGTTCCTCGACTAAGTCCATGTCGATATCATGGCCATCCTCCGCATCGTCATCAGACGGCATCGCCGGTCGCCGTAACGCAAACAAATCTCTTTCACCCTCCCGCTGGAGAATCCTGCACGAATAATTTGGCGCCCATCAGCCTAGAAACCAGGAAGAGGGCAGCTAGGGAGCATACATATCGAAATATGCAATCGAACGTGCGTCCTCGCCCATTGACTCGTCAGCTTCCATAATGGTGCTCAGTCGCATCAATAACCGCAGAACCGACGGATCCGCCGGGGTGGGCCCCCCGCTTGGCAGGGGTCGCGTAGTGGCCGGTGTGTGCGGTAGGTTTGACGCCCATGGCGTGCTCTGTGTAGGAGAGTGCAGTAAGACCTGTCGTTCAATACCCGCAGTGGCGATGAGAGGGAACACAGGATGAATGAGCGTGCTGTTGACGATTGAGAGGTGGCCTAAAACAATCATGTGGGGGAGTTGGATAAAGACATAATTGAATATGCGATTACTTACCACATAGACGCGTGAGTGGTGTTGAGAGCTCTTTGGGGACATATTTTTCGCTAGAATATGACGAACCAGTGAATGCTGGGGAGGGGATGATACTTAGCGTATCTGCAAGATGCAAGGAGACAACACGAACCAACGGTGCCGTCCTCTTCCCCATTCAACCAGTCGTCCGCACCAATAATTTGTCTTTCGTTCTCAAGACTGACCAATGACGGGATCTGCCAAAGATATCCTCTAAAATCGTCTGAACCTGATGAATAATAAGCCTCGCCGCCCGTGGTTAGTGCGCTCCCGCCGAAAGATCCATGCTATAGACATGAGTAACAGAAGCCCATACGGCATGGGAGAAAGTCGTACCTTCATTGTGGTAGAATCAGAGAATGTCCGGGCATCCGTTGGAGAAGGGGTGCCGTCCGGAAGGTTGCGCCCGCTGCAGACTGCCACAGGATATGGGTCGGAGAGGGAGTAGATCGTCGGAAGCCAGTGCTGGATTGAACCTATCAAAGCAGGTAATCTCAAGACGCACTCTTTCACGCACAAGAAAGGCTACGCCGAGTTTGGTCCCTGTACTGGTTGGTTAGGTGTTGAAACACCACAGTGCGATCAAAACTCGCCATCAGGGTCCCACGCTATGCTGCTTGCCTCAGGCCGAATGTATGTCGCGGCGGCTCTCCTTGTTATCCTTGTAACATACTAACAAATGATAGGCGTTGTCAAAACCCGAAAATCAAGCACCACAAATTAGGGCAAATGACCTTGAGGACGATGCCCTCCTTTGTTCGCTGGCGCAGTGGTCCAAACGCCATCCGTGTATCGCGAAGACGAACGTTACCCCGGACGTCGCTTGTTGCGAATAAATGTTCCATGCGTGGATGGAAAAAAGCGCCAGAGAACTCGGCTGCTTGTTGTAAGGTCGCCTGGGCGCAGGTCATGCGTGATCCGGCGCGACCGTCATGAAGCATGATGCAGCCATCTTCGCTAATACATATTCTAGACGGAATTTAAGGCAGGATGAATCCTTGCACTCACCTCGCGCTCATAAAGATTTCGTCTTGATACGGATGACAGGACACACTCCGAATAAAATCCTGTGAGCACCTTCAGCGCCAGACATTGGCAGCCTACAAGGACACTAACGGAGTGCTGTGTGTAAGCTTCCGTTGGCCCATCACCTTCCGACTGATTCGTGGTATAGCGTGTCAAATCATACTTGAGTACTGTATCATCTGCGCCACCACTGCGAGGAGACTTCAGAATGACGCGTTACGTAAGGGTAATGCGCGCACGAGTAGACGTATTGATTGGATGTGGAGAATGCAACCGTGAACACATTGGACTTTTACGAAATGATATCAGCATATAGTGAGGAAGACGAGGCATCAAGGACCAGGGACTGACCCTGGGGCCACTAAATGAGCATGATGGTGTGGTCACGTCCTCTTGATGTAAATCCCACAGCTGAACAATACGATCTATATGCCTCAACGCCGTGACGCTCCACTTATACCAATCATTCAAGTAGGGGAGCAGGGACTCACCATCTCCAGCGCTCGCCAGCCACCTACCCTCTCCTGAGGAAAATGCCAGGGCATTGACACACGAAGAGTGTCCAATTAATTTTCTGTTAACCGGTTTCCATGTCATATATCCGCATCAAAAGTGATGAAAATGAGCCTATCGATCGATGATACCTCGAATATGGAAGTCCGGCTGCGAAGTAGCTGGACATTTTCTTTTGTCTATCCTTATGCTGTCTTGCTGGGTCGAGCGAGGCGGAGGGGGCAAATGCGCGCCGTGCAGCTGACGACATTAGCCCGGCAGCATGACCGAGAGCGTGTTGTGAATGTTGGGTATCCAAACCCGCCAAGAATTGGTGAGAAGAGGTTTGATAGATGCTGGGCACTGAATATCGGAAAATGTTTCTTTCCCCGCACGTGAGAATAATAAAAGAGAAGCGAGCGGAGAATGTGAGAGCGCGCCTTTCAATTTGTCTTGTCTCGGGTCAGGTACCATGTCCCCCTCTCTGTCTTTGAACTCGCTTGCCACCGACAACGACGCGTACGATGGTCTTGACCCCCAACAAGATAAAGATACCCATTCAGGTCCTCACCTAGCCCTTGATTTACGCAGTGCTCTCGCAGACCATGACGACGACGCTGACACTGCATCTCAACATTCGATATCCTTCACCTCGCCCGCCGCCTCTCCTCATGGCTCACCCACCCTCCCCGACTTCTCTCTCGCTGACACGTCGCGCCGCAGGTCCCATCCTTACACCATCTCGACCGAGAGCTCAGATGACCCTGACGATACAAGCCTTTATAACGGACGTGCCAGCTCTGTCACTTCTCCTGGCGAGGATTCACTTGATGAACATGCGAAGCAAGTACCCCCGACGCCGTTGCCGGTGGCTTCGCAGAATAACGTGTATCCCCTGGTGCAACCATGGAGTCCCGGACGCTCTTCAGTGTCATCTTTAGCGACCAATTCGTCATATTCCAAGAAGGCTAGACCCGAGAGCTTGCTCATTGATCCACCTAAGGGGCCGTTGGTTCTTGGAATCGCACTGGTGGATTTTAACCATCAGGTGCGTTTGTTGAAATTTACTTGTCGTCACGGTAACTCAGCACGTGCAGGTTGGCCCCCGAATAGAATTTTCTGTTGGGGATATCTTCGAGGACGAGGAGATCAACAAAGTCCTCCCGTTCCTGGCGCTCCCTGATGGGGCACATCTTGTACGTCAGCCGGACAGCTCTCATTAAAGTCTCACTTCAGGTTGTCTAGGCCACCGAAGACTATTCATATTTCCATCTTGTGCCCAACATCCCAAACCCGAGCACTATATTCGGCATCTCGTGCGCGCTCTGTACTTGCTACAGTATTCGGTCCTGACACGCTGCTAGATGCAATCGCCAAATTGCGACGTTGTCTCTCCTTGTTAAAGAGACGGACATGACACGGTCAACTGTGCAAAAAGCCGTCGTGGTTCTTGCATCCAAGCCCATGTTTGGTCCTATTCGCGATCGTCTGGGTGTCGTTACTCTGGCACTCTTTGAGCAGAAGTCAGCGCCCATCTCTCAAGGCTACGATTTGCTCATGTTACTCAAGGGACTTTACCAACACCCATCTACTCGTCGAGTTTTATGAATCGCTACAAGGCTCTTTGCGGAGTCAGCTTACGGAGAGTGGGCTTTACATGGGTATGAGTGTTCTCCTTTTTCTCAGGAATTGGTGTTGATATTCCCCGCAGGGACGTCTCTGTGAGTGATATGTTGTCATCTTTTAGCCGTCCTCACTCTGCCAGCCGTGAACTGGTTCATGAATTCCGTCATCGTACTCTAGTACTTGTCAAGGCATTAATTTTACAGAAAAAGGTCAACACCCTGGTTGCTCATTTTCAACAGCGTACGAGCGCTACTTAATATTTCTAGATATTATTTTATGGACATCCGGTTGAGCGGCTATGTACATACCAATACTCGCTAATATCACTTATACCAGGTACATTTCCTGGGAATTTTCGCCTGGTGGTGCTCACAGACTTTGTTAGGCCTTCTTCAAACGCTACAGGACTGTGGCTCACCTCCCTTAGCCTCACGTGCGCCCACCCTCTCTCAACCAACATCGCTGCGTACATCGGATCGCCGAAGCCTACTGGCTTATATGGGTCTCCCACTAGACCTTTTTGGCAAAGTGATTGTTTCGCCTAACAATCTTGCGGTGCCTCATGCCAAAATGTGCACAGGATGCATTCTTTCAACCCTACCTCCCGCTGCAGCAACTCGACCTCATCAAGTCTCAGACTCGCTCTTTCCTTTGCGGGAGTACGAACGCGATCGTACGCCAGCAGAAAGAGATCGAGTTGCTTGTTGATGTTGAATCATGTTCTATCGAGTTCAGAGACCCTAAGGTTGAGCGCGCGGTTGCTCTTTCGCCCGCTGACAGAAAGTGGGTGGATGAGATTGTAAAAGATGTCAATGATACATGGGATACTGGCGACGCCGGCTTGCGGTGAGTGCACATTCCTGAATGCTTGGTGTTTGTTGCTAGACGCGAGTGATGATGACAGGAGGTTCAAGGGTAGTGATGACTATCTACGAATCAAGGTTTGTCCTGAGCTACATATGGGAAGGGAGGAGATGCTAAGCTTGTGCGTGTGAAGTTCGAGGAGTACATATCTGCGGCGCTCGCCTCCCTAAAATACGGCGATTTCCTCGCGAAAGGGGAGAACAGTGGAGTTCTTATTAGTCCCGGATCTGGTTTGGTCTCTTCGTTCTCGTACTCGCTGCTCTACTGATCTACCATGTGCTTCTCAGGCGGGGATGCGAATGCATTGAATGACTTCAACCCAGTCTGGGTCGCCGAGTTCAAGCGCACGAATGCGTTCGAGGTATGGCAGCACATTGCAGACCCAATGCTATTCGACATTATCGAGCCAAGGTACACGTCTCCCATCTCCATTTCATGCCCTTGTTGATCTGGCCTTGCATCCACAGGCATCCATGTAATGAGAAGCCTAGCGCAATAGCTGATATCACACTACGCCTCTCCGAAGGTATTCAAGACCTTAGAATTGAACAGCAGCTAGCACCAACCCGTGAAGCAATCTCGCGTACAATCACCGCTGGTTCTGCGAACTTCTTCAAGGCTGTTGAGGGTGTCAAGGGTCGACTTAAACAACGATCTGCGTCATCCCTCTCGGTCGGCAGTGCCAGCACTAGCTCGGGCACGGTGATCTCCAGCTCGGAGGTACTGGATGGTGGTGCGCTCACCAACTCACCATCGTCCCCGGCCGCCGCTGCTCCTACAGGTGTGGAGGCAACGGCAATCCAAGCAAAAGAACGGCTGAGTGGGTGGGGTGCGAGCGTTGGAACATTCTTTTCATCGCGCGCGGCGAGATATTCCGCACAGAAAGTGCCCTCGTCGAGCGTGAGCGCGCCATCCAGCACCGTTGGGTCGCCAGTAGTGCCGCCTCAAGAGGCTCCGGGGATACAAATCTCGGGGGCGTCTGTGCCCTCGTCGCCGGGGAACATCAAGCTTCCTTCCATGGTGGTGCGAGCCTCATCTCCAAGAACAGCGACGGCCGTGGACCTGGGTGAGAAGACCCCGCGAGTGAGTGGCTTCCACCTTGGCGATGAAGACGCGGAGAGTCAAGGGCCTACACACGAGCACGAACACGAGAAGGTCCAGGATCGCTATGGTGGCGATAGCGACGAAGAACCGTCGTTCGGCGTTGCTCTGTGAACTCTCTGATACGCAATTACGACCGACCGTTCTGCTGGCACGTACGGATTTCCGTTCTCGTCTCTTTTACACTTTTTCTTTATGCGAGACGATATTTAAACACGAGGACACTGTCCACACTGCATATATGTAGCTAGGTTGGTATTCATGGTCTTCGAACATGCACATAGCCCAGCAGCTACTTCCTACATTAGTCATGCTCAGGCCTGGCGCAGAGCCTGCGGCGGAATGAATTCAATCCCATGTATGACCCCAATGGTATCCGGAGGATTATCATGTCAATGAAATGTACCCTTCCCTTTACTTCAGGGCACAGCTCCCAGTGCCCTACAGTGATTGGCTGACATACACAGTACCACCAAGAAAGAATATGAAGAAAAGCAGTCATTTTTGATAAATTAGTCGCTCTCTAACCGGACCAACTCGGCCGCGAGCTCGACAAGTACATCCTCCGCGTGCGGATTGTGCGGAAATTGCGTGCCCGTACCATGACTGCACGTCGCAAAAGAACAAACAGACAAACAAAGGCATCCCGAAAGAGGACCACCCACCCACAGCGCAAGGACCATCATCAAGACGGACAGGGAGAAGGATGATGAAATAAAATACGTACCAGCTACCTCCACCCCATAACAATCTAGCAGTCCACGCGCCCCAGCGGCGCTTCTGCCCTGTCCCAAACACCTGCGCCGCGTTCCGTCGCCAGCCGATATCGTAGAGGCGCATACGTGCGTGGGCGGCGCGGACGGCACGGCGTTGCACGAACGCGAGCTGGTGCTCTAGTGGTGGACTCGAGAGGCGGCATGGGGGGAGGGGTGGGAGTTGTCGCAAGAGATGGAAGGGCGAGATGTGCTCTAGCGTCGTTTGATTCGTTCTGCCATGCACGGAGAGACGATGTCAGGCGCGTATGTGTATTTGTCGGCGGAGAAAGGAGGGCGGGAGAGAAGACGTACAGGACAAGGTAGACGTGATATCCGAAGAAAGGACCCATAACAAGCGCGAATGCGCACCCGGCGAAGGAGAGCAGGAGCATGTGCACGGGCGTCGTTTCGTCCTGGCGGTGAAGTTCGAGACGTTTCAGCGATATTAGGCTCTTCCTCTCGGCTTCGCGACACGACATGAGAATGAACGTACAATCTCGAGCGGGCGGCTAAACGCAAAGACGAGCCCGCGGATGCACACCACGGCAACGTAAGTCGCCAGGAGCGTGACCGAGGCGAGGAAGTGCAGGAAGGAGGGGTACGTCCGGAATCCCTGTAGTGCAGTCGTCAGTCTCCCCGCGCCCGCACAGGGTCTACTGAAATGTTATTCGGTCGGCGCAGGCACGACGCACGATGCATTTCGCGCCCATCCAGGGACAGTGGTGATCTACAGTATGTTCCATGTGGGAAAAGGAAGGGTAAGTACGGCATTACCCTAGCATACTAGCGGTATCCCACAACACCGCACGCACCCATTTTCAGTATACAGCGCCCACACTGCGAACAGTGATGCGCACGCTCGGGCTTCGGCTTCCAGCAAATGCGACACCACTTTCCCGGCTGTGTGTAATCGTCCGGCGGCGGCGTGCTGAGCAGCGCGTCTTGGAGACTGATCTCGCCGCCGCCACCCGTTTCGTGCACCTCCTCCGATTTGGCCTCTGGGGTTGGTCCTGGGTCACGTACCACACAGGCGATGAGGGAGCTGAGGGCGAGGAAGGAAAGGGTATAGATGATGAGCAGATGTGCGATGAAGTAGCGCGGCGCGTGCAGAGTTAGATAGTGATAGTTGAGTAGGACGTGCAAGATGGAGGGATGCGGCGCGAGGAGAAGCAGAACCGCGACTGCGACAGTTGAATCAGCTCAGGCATGACCCGAGCACGGAGAGAAAAATAATGCGCGCAACTCACTGCATAATGGCACATAGTGGTACCACCGACGCGGGTGACCCGAACTCTCGTCACGCAAATCGTAGTCGCTGGCATTATGTTCTCGAATCGGGGGCAAGCTACCTGGCTCGAAAGAGAGGAGTGGCAGGGTGTTCTCCTCGGTCATGATAAGGATATGGGAACGTCTAGTAGGCAGAGATGGATATAGCTTAAGGAAAGAGTGGCATGGAGCCACTGCGTGCGATAGACGACGCGAGGACAAGAAGAGTACAATACTGTACAGCGCGGTGTAGCTGAGTGCGGAAGGAGAGTGCGGAAGATTCGGTTCGGCCAGTATGGCTGCTGTGCCGTTACTGCCGTGCCAGTGATACGTGCGATTACGTGGCGGGCAAGGCCACAACGTGCAACTCTGACAATGGCAACCGCTTCCAACGGGACGCTTCCAACGGGACGCCGCTATTGCTACAATATTTCGAAGCACACACCTCCTGTGCCGCCATTTGATGGCATTATCGAGGACACCACATGCATGTTCGACTGCCAATCAACGCCGTCGTCCCCATGGGGATAAGCAGGATAGCTTACTAAGGTAAGGGCATAATACGCATTACACATCCACACATCCGGACGGGTGCCCATTGTGTCGTGCGGGTGCAGTGCACGACACAACTCTCTCTCGGACTCAAACCATGGCCACGCCCACCTCTCTACCTCCTTCAGGCTCGTCGCCGACAGGACTGCTTCCTCCTTCAGGTCCGACCGTCCAAGGGTCTGGAAATATTCCACCCCTTTCCCTATCCGTCCGTCCTGTCTCGTCCATCACATCGTCGTTCTCCTCAGACTAACACAGCCCTGCATACCATACACAGTATATATATTCTCTGGTCAGCTCTCCTCTCTGCCTTGGCCTGACGAACCTACGGATTGACACACACACCAGTTACCCTTTCGTTGTTCTTGGTGATTGTTGGCGCACTTGTCGCGCGCTCGGTCCGTAGGCGCCGCCGACGCATTGCTGCTCTCTCCGCTGCCCTTGGTGCGAATGGGTACGATCCATCGGCCGCATTCCGCAGCAAGCATGACGACCTTTGGCAAAAACCAGTGCTATGGGAAAAACGCATTGCCCCAGTGGATGACGGGGGAAAAGGGTGGGTCGGGATAATGGTGCGTGCGTCTCTCCGACAGATCTCATTGACTCGATTATTATCTGAGGGTATCTGCTGTGGTCAGCCTATAGCGGGTGCAACGCTGGTGCCCATCACGAAGATGCCTACGAATGATGTGAGATTACAGCGCCCGTCCTCTGGTCGACTGCGCTTGCCAACTTTCGGCGATCGTCGGCCCACCGCGTCTGATCTACCCCAAACTACCCCTTCGTTAGAGCCGCCAGCATCGTCTTCTGAACCTATACACTTAACAGTCCTCATCTCAATGCCCATGCCCCATGCCGGGAAAGCAGGACAGGACAATAAGAACAATAAGGGACCACCTGCAGTCGAGCTTGGCGTCGCGCAGGTCGCATACAAGCCGATTGTTACGTGAACGTGATGCGTGATGCACCCGTGATTGAGTCGTCCCGAGTTCGTTTTTTCGTCCATAGTCGCGGCAATCCCCGAGCTCTTCAGTGCACTGACGCTATTGATATAGGAGACAACGGATAGTGATGATCCCCACCATCAGTACGCTAGCCATAGTACATCGTAAAATTTCCATAGTCATCTACAGAAATCAACATCACACTTGGACGTCTTCAGAGATATATGGGCAATTTGAAGCGGCCTCTGATGACCGACTCATCGTCTCCGTGGCGGTGTGAGAGGTCGTTACTACTATATAGGATTTGACGACGGCGAGTTGGCAAGAACGGGGCAGCGGGCAGCCGTTGAGTAACGCGTGCTACCACCTCGAGTCACGGGCCTTCAACTATCGCACGCACCGCTTCAATTCAGTCGTAAACTGTGACAACACACTCTGGCCCTCAGCGACCTCTACGCTTTGAATGTGACTAGAATTACGATAGGTCGAGTTGTTTTGCTTCGTGCCATCGCTCCTACGTCCTGGTCTGCTATGTATGGTAGCGGACGTAGACGCGTTTGCTGGGTCGCTAATCTATGCTAATATACTCTCTGTCCCTGTGCTGTACCTTCGTATGGCGTCAATGAGTCACTTCAATTGAGGCCCGGGAATACCGAGTCATCGACGGAAGCCGCATCACAAGCGATGAGTAATTGGGAGTCATCCTGCCTTTTGGGTCTGTTCCGTATAATAAGATGGTGCATTACCCTCTTGACTTTCCTTCATCCTTCTGGACCACCTCTGAAAAATGTCGACTCCTGCTGCTGCCTCTACGTCCCAGGTCGTCACTCTTCCTTACGTACCGGAGCTCTTCGATCCTAACTTCCTAGACGTCCTCCTTCCCCCTCGGCCTGCTCCGAGTGCTGATGCTGCTATTGGTACCACAGTGCCCAGGAATGCATTTGTGGATGCACTGAAGTCAATCGCACACCATAAGTTCACCCGGAATAGAGCCCCGGCGTTTAGCTCTACCCTTTCGAGTACACTAGATGCGTTTCAAAGTTTGTCCGCCCAGATGTCCACTGCAACAATCGACTCTGTGCTTTCCAAGGCGTGGGATGAGGACCCCGCACTCACCTTGAGGATTATCTGGAGCACGCGGAGCATTCACGATGGGAAGGGTGACAAGGAACTATTTTACAGGTACGTTCAAATTCATCCTTGCCATCGTTTCTGTTTTGCTGATCCATAGTGCGTACATCTAGGGCCTTTGGCTGGCTCTACGAGCACCACCCCCGCACGGCAATTGCCAACCTCTCTCAACTCGTTGCTCCTGTCTGCGTGATCAAGTCTAAACCTACTCGGATGCCACACGGCTACTGGAAGGACCTCCTCAACATCCTTGCCCTCGCCACCCTTGAGCAATTTGGCGTTCATCCCGCTCCGTTCTTGCATGTTCCCCGTGGCCGCTCCCACAGTGGTCCATCTGTTCGTCTGCGCAAGATGACGCCTGCCGAACGCAGCACCACGAAGACGCCCGAAGAGTTCAATGCTCTCCTCGTGGCCAAGAGTCAGGAGGCCAAAGCCATTGCGCGGAATCGTCGCATCAAGCTCGCGGGCGATTCCCATGAGCGTCTGCTTGCCAAGCTCTCTGAGCCTCGCTTCCGCGCTCTCTACGTCGCCGTAGCGCGCCTCTTTGCGAATGAGCTTGTGGAGCAGGCGGCACTCGCGCGCCGGGCAGAAGCACTCTCAGATGGCGAGGAGCGGAGACGAATTTTGAGCGGGGTATCTCTGGTCGGAAAGTGGGCCCCTACGCCTGCTGCCTCGCATGACAGAGTAACCAACATCTCCACGGCAATTGCTGTTCTCCTGCACCATGGCGGTGCCATGTCCATCTCCCGACCAGTCGTTACCTCGGATGCCATGTCTGTCCATGTGATCCGCTCGTTCTATCAGCGCTGGGTGCTTACGCCGCTACGCGCTGCAACTCGGGTCCCAGAACCGCTTATGGCCGCGCGCCGCTGGGGTGAGGTCTCTTACAGACACGTTGCATCTCAATGTATGCACATCAACAGCAAGCACTTTATCAAGCATGACACTGAGCGATTTGAGGCCTATCTGGACAGTGTGGCAGACGGCAAGGCCAAGATTTCTGGTGCAACGCTTCTTCCGCACGAGCTGCTCCGCAAGGCCATCACCCCGCTCAGCTCGAGGCATCAGATAAGTAGGCAATCGGAATTCTCGGTAGTGACTGCACTTCACGCACGCATCGCGAAGCGCGAGGCGCAGGTCATCGACGCCCAGTGGGACGCAATGATCGCGCGGCTGCGCGGCGCTGGTACGCTGGATAACTGCCTCGCCATCTGCGATGTCTCTGGTTCGATGGGCGACATCTACTGGACCAAGTCCGAGACGCCACCCATCCTCCCGGCCGTGGCGCTCTCGCTGACGCTCGCGCAGCTCGCCAAGCCGCCCTTCGCAAATGTCTTTGTCACCTTCTCCGCTGACCCTCAGATCGTCACGCTGCGAGAGGGCGCGGGGCTCGCCGCCCACGCGACGGCGATGGCCGGGAACAGCGAGTGGTGGGGGATGAACACGGACCTGCACGCGGTGTTCGTGCGCCTGCTGCTCCCGCTGGCGGTGCGGCATCGCGTGCCGCGCGAGGAGATGGTCAAGAGGCTCTTCGTGTTCTCGGACATGCAGTTTGATGACGCGGACGGGGCCGGGAGAGACGCATGCGCTTGGGAGACGAATCACGACGCGATTGCACACGCTTATGCCGAGGCGGGGTACGACGTGCCGGAGATCGTATATTGGAACCTCGCGGGCGAGCTCGAGACCGCGCCGGTTGAGGCGGAGCGGAAGGGCGTTGCGCTTATGAGCGGGTTCAGCCCCGCCATGATGAAGGTGTTCATGGGTGGGGATGCCTCAGAAGAGGAGATGCCGGATGATGATACGGTCATGGTAGACGAGCAAGGTGAGGAAATCACGCCGGCTCCGCGGCAGCAGGAGATAACGCCGCTGTCCATTATGAAACGGGCACTTGGGATGACAAGCTATGACCACCTAGTAGTTCTGGACTGAGACATTATACAACTTTTAATCACATTCACATCATCTGTAGCAATATAATTCAAATATGTTTTATTGTCAGGCAAGTGTACAGATAATGGTGTCAGGCATCAGGAAAACCAAAAACACTTAACACGATTTAATTGTTCTTAAAATGCCTTAACTTAATTGACTTATTGTCCTTTTCAGGAAGGTTGGCACTGTGGGAATTTATGGAGTCAATACACATTGTAGATTTCAACTGAATGTTGTGCCTCAACCACTCACCAGAATTTCACAAAAAGCATACCATCCAGCTCAGAAAACCCTCAAGAATCTGTTGTGGGCTGACTAAAGCCCCAAAAAAGAGATTCTAAAATTTCAGGATTTTGGGATTTTAGAATTCTGGTCACAGTGAGTTTTTCCATTTTCCCCCACCATTTGATGCTTGATCCATGTTGCAGACATGCCCCAAGGGTGTCAGACCTTGCCTGAGATTCAATGGACCATGGTATGACTGTCAAGATTCCTGGATTATAAGCAAATTGGGATGGGTGTTAACCTATCCATTTGGATGCTTACCCATTACTGTGACTATGATACTATCCCAAACCCAGGGAGTGACATTGTTGAGAAGGAATGGAAGGGTGGCCAACATCTTTGTGATGTTCACCTCAAGGTAAGGTATCTCTCTACTTATCTGTCTTCAGAACTGATGTATGCATCAGTGCATCATGCTAATGTTGCTGTAGTTTTTACTAGGAACCATTGAGAAGGCACCTGATCTCTACCTTGATGAATTATAAGAAATGTTGGTGCTAGTCTCTGGGTGCACATTCTTGACAGCTACCATCTGGCACACACTTCATAAAGTTGGCTTTACAATGAAAAGGGTAAGCAATATTCTCTATCAGTTTGTTGTGCTTTGAATCACTGATTTTATTCACTATAGATTACTTAGGTTGCTGCAGAATGCTCCATAGAGAAGCATGCTGACTATGTTGCTTAGATCTCACAGTATCAACCAGAGCAGCTTGTTTTCATTGATGAGAGTTCTGTTGATCACTGTATAACATATCAGGGCTGTGCCTGGTTGATCTGGGGCACCAAAGCACAATGTAAGGCCTTCTTTGTCCATGGTCAATGGTGAGTTCTTTGACAGATCATTGATAATGTTCTTTGATTAATGACTAATGACAATATAGCTGTTCAGTTCTACCAGCACTCTTGCTCAATGGTATTCTCCACTGTGACATCATTGAGGGGTCTTTTTATACTGAATCATTCAAGCACTTTATTGAAGGGTTTACTTGAACAGATGCAACCATTCCTTGCATAAAACTTGGTGATTGTCTTGGACAACTGCCAGATTCATAAGCTCTGGAAATGATTAAAGAGAGGTATGTTTTATTCTTTTGTTTGTTATCACTCAGGTGTCCATTGACATACATTCATAGGGGAATGTGATATGAATTTTTACCACCCTATTTGCCTGACTACAACTACAACCCAATTAAGCTGGTGTTCTTGGCCATGAAGTACCATCTCCATCACAATGGTTCATATGCCCACTTGGCTATGATTGATCTTTCTGATAAAGATATATATTTGATGCTTGTTTCTGCCTTATACACAATTCACCCTCAAGATATCTGGGGCTGGTTCAAACACTGTGGTTATTTGTAGTCTACTATGTCATTTGTGAGCTCAGATCAGAGCATTGGAGCACCAGAACAGATCGGGCTTGTGTAGATAAAGTACATACATATACTGTAGCACTTAACACACAGTATATACACAGATACACAGATACACAGACACTGTATGTGGGGACTATGCTGCCCCTGCACTACTCTACAAGTAGCTAGTTCATGTAGTTTACTAGCATATACCATACCCTTGGGGCCTAAAGGCCATACCTAGATAAATAGCTCAGACGTAGAATAGCCATCACCTCAGTTATCGTGCTGTATATGCAAGACTGAGGTGAGCATTCCTGTTTCACAATACCATACCTTCTATTGACACACCCTGTAATCTACATTGTCCCTACAGGTAAATAACAATCATAGCTATTGTGCTGTATGCACGAGACTGAGTCTACATTGTCCCTACAGACAATATGCATGTGTCCATGGTTTCTCACCTAACTTCCTTACAGTTTGCAACATACTATACATGATTGTTGCTGCTACAGTCAAATAAATACATAGCTGATGTTGTTCCACTAGTTGATCACTGCACATAAAGCTAAGCATCCTGACCCATACCCACACCCACATCCACACCTGCAATGGGTTATAGCAATCAGAATACACTGGTCTGCTCTACCTGAGAGCAATGCACTGACAAAACTTCTGCTGGGCTAGGGTCTGTTTCTATTATCTTTCATCCCTGGTCTGGTCTCATCTGCTCCCATCCATATTGCAGCACCTATGCAAAAGGGCCAATGCCTGCACACCCCTGCATTCCTATACTTGACTATGCCTGGCCATAATGCTATGCCCATACCTGCCTCCCTGCCTGCCCATGGATGTGTGTGAGCAGCCTTTTTTTTTCTTTATATTCTCTTTTACAACCTGCCTATGCCTGCACCCACCTGTGTGCACCTGCTGCACCTACACCTGCCTGGGCATGCCCATAATTTTCTGCCTATGCCCACACCCATATGTGTGCACCTGCCATGGCTGCACCTGGGCACACCAATGATTTCTTGCCCACACCCACCTGTGTGCACCTGCTATACCTGCACCTGCCTGGGTATGACCATGATTTCCTATGCTTGCCCACACCTGCCTGTGCACACCTGCCATGCCTGGGCCTGGGCCTGCCTATGCCTATCTTACCCTTGCATTCATGTCAGTGCAACTCCTAGTTGCCATGTGCCTTATCAGCTCCTATACTCAGAGGAGTCCACAATTGTGGGTCTTCTCAGATGCAGGAGCTGTGATCAGCACAAAGGGAGACAGTGGGAGACAGCAGGTCTAGCCCTACCCATCTACTGTGGCTTTGGGTTGCAGGTACAGGTAGATGCAGATATAGGTATGGGCATCTGAACCCCCAATGTGAATGTGGGTATGGGTTTAAACAGGGGTCTTTAGAGTGAGGACCTGCACTCTTACCCTCTATGGGTATGGGTATGTGACCCACATAGGTCTAGCTGACCCATGCCAATCCATAGACATGAGGTGTTTTTAGTTGGTAAGCTGTCTACCATGTTTCTTTTTCTCTTGTGCTTGAACCACCCACTGGTAGGCCAGCCTGTGCTGTAAACTGATGGCCCCAAGCCTAAAGAAGCACAGGAAGCCCACTACTGTGACAGCAACTGAAGTTACATTGGCTGCTAAAGGTAGGTCACTTAGGCTGGTCACTACTGCTACTAGCTACTCAGAGTGCTAACTCAAATGCTTAGCTAAAGCAAATGGTGCATGCACAGTCTGTCAGAGGGCAAAAACATGCTGCAAGTGATGAAGTGCAGCTGAAGAGGAGTATGAACAGAGAAGATAACTCTGTAGGAGATAAGATGTCTTGCTCACTCCCAAGGGTGTATTTATAGTCCTTATGGTCTACATATGTCCATAAGCCCTCAAGGGGTGAGTATAGGTGTTCATAATATTGCATATACACTATATTCTACATTTGGGCAAGTCTAATGAGTCCACACATACCCTGAGCCCTCAGAAGGCATATGTGTAAGTATAAAACTAGTCTAAAAGGTCCGTTTGTGAATGTAACTATGTTATTATAAAGACAGTAGGTAAAGTGTCAATCTGAAACAGTTTGATCATACAATAATCAGGTCAGCTAACAAAAGAGAGTTCTAGATTGGCCATAAGGGCATAATCACATTGTTCTAGGGTATCATATATATATAGGTGTCCATGCAGTCCATGTGCCAACATATGCTCACTAAGTCCATAATTGCCCTGAAGCATTAAGTGCCCCTTGTACTGTCCAGGCTGGTTCTACTGAACCCCTGAGTGTGAGACTGTGTGGTCTGGGCACAGCCACACAGATGTTTCATCTTAACAGCAAGTTTAAGCCTGGAGCTGTTGCATGCAACAAATGCATGAAGATTGGCAAACCTGACAGCTACATCCCTCAACAAAGTTGTACTTGCTCTGCATATGGCAGTAGTATGCTGCCAGTATATCCTGCTGTTACCCTGGGCCCTGTGGTGGTACCTCAGGAAGATGAGCCTGGCAAAGCCCATGTTTCCACTGCCTTATGACCTACCACATGCAAATGTATAAAAACCTAGCATGTAGTGTTAACCTCAGACTCAGGGATGAAGAGCTTGTTCATTGATGTACCTAGTGCATAGTGTTAACTAAGTACAGTTAGTGTTGTGTAATAAGTAGGCATGCATATGTGGTACTTACCCTCAGACTCAGGGATGAAGAGCTAAGGGTAAAATGGGGGAAACTAGTCACATATATATATTAATGTGCTGCTGCTATGTGATGTCACTGTACTGTTCATCATGAGATAGGATGTGAGGGGGCAATATGGAATCCAAAGATGATATGGAATTCAATACTCCTTCTTGGAGCATAGTAGTAGACAGTAGGTAAGGATAGGTGTGGAAATTTATGTATAAATCTATGTGCAAATGAGTAAGGGGAGATGCATAGTGGATGATACTCCTCCTGAAACAAGAAAGTGTGTAAAATTTATGTGTAAGTGAGTAGGAAAAGATGAAGAAAAGATGCTGAGGGGATGGTAGGTGTGATAGGTGAAGCTCCTCCCTGAATGAGGTGTGTGTGTGCCATGTCTTTGTTCAAGATTGCTCCTCCTCACATAGAGGCAAGGTAAGGACAATGAAGCCCAAGGGCAGAGCAGAGGCGTTCAAAGTCTACATGGCCCAAAGGCTTGGTGAAGAGGTTGATGAAAGAAGCAAGCTGGCTGACAGCAAAGGCAATGTCAGGACAGGTTGCAATGGCCAGGTAGTGGAGACTGCCAACCAGTTTATGATAGGGGGTGCAATCCATCCAGGCCAGAGTTGTGGGGTCAATGGGAACAGATTTGTCTGAATGATGGAGAACCAAGCCTGCAGCCATAAGGGTATTGCAGGAGTGGGCCACAGTTTGGCAGAACTTAACAAGGAGATGATTAATGAAGGTGCTTTAGTGAATGGCAATGGTGCGACATGCAGGGCAATGAGTGATGGAAATACTGAGGGCAAAATGGGCTAGACCAAGGTCAGAGATTTCCCAGCATGCTTGCAACTCAGCTTTGAAGTGATCCCATGCAGCAGCAGTGGAAGAAGCAGAAAGGATATCATCAACATGGAGAGCAAAGATGGTAATGCTGATGTCAGACACATGCAGGTAGACACACCATTCACCAGGCATGTGGTGGAAGCCCCAAGAAGATACAGTGGAATTGAAAGTGTGGTTCCAGATATGACTAGCCTGTTTCATGCCATATATACTGTGCACAAGCTTCCAGACCTAGTCCACCTTGTCTGGTTCTTCAAAACTAGAGGGTTGTTCCATGTATACAATCTTATTGTGTCATGGTGGACTATTGGGATGCTTACACTTACTAATCTTCTTGCCTTATATGTACATATTTCCCACAGCCCAGCTGGAGTCGTCACCCCTTCCCCCACTTTACCTTACATCACTTCTATTACACTCCTGCCAATCCCTTCTGCTGCTGTGTTGCCTCAACTTATTACTAGAGTACTTACACTAATCTGCCAACGGTTTTCGTGGCCTTACTGCTGCTGAAACACGTCAATCGCTGCCAAAGACTCTGCCTAAATAGTTATGTATAAATATGCTCATAGAAAGGGACCAAAGCCTTAAGCTTGGTCTCTTGTGAATCCTAGACATTCTCAGAGCAATCCTCTGAGTGATCCAAAGCTTCACAGCTCCTTCTCCCTCCCACTTGCGCCCTAGAACGTACCCTAGGGTCTGCTAAGTGACTTAGTGACGCATTTCACTTAATCTACCATATATAGTAAACCAAGTCCTGATTGGGAACTCTTTGAACTCCAACACATACATTAAGCACTCAGAAAGGCGTTGCCTTTCTTTGCTTCAGACAGATGAAGGTCACTGAGTAACAGACCTCTCAGTGCTCTATAGCACCACCCTATCTGCACCAGAAACCCAGCAGGAAGGAGCAGCTCCTTCCATTCACAACCTTAGTGGCATACCAACGAACTAAGTGCAATACAAGGTGTATCAGCACTCCAGACATCCCTTCCTTTGGATATGTGTCCTAAGTATCCAAATCGACTCCTTCACATCTAGATCCCCTTCCTCCTTCAGGAGATAGAGGACAACAGCAGCTAGCACCACCACTACCCACAGCCATTCTAACAAGGTGTTAGAACTCCACAGAAGATGACCAAGATGATGGTCACCGATGCAGATATCATCCTACACATACAGCAGAGGGACAGAGACAGGCCAGATGACCTAACCCCCATACAAAGAGAATGAGCAGCCAAGAAGGCTGCCAGACAGAAACATCGACAGAACTGCCACGCTCAGTCCAGCATGACATATTGTTAGGTAGAATGCCATTAAGAAGGGCAGTTTTGATGTTGAACTGATGGAGATCCCATCTGAGAGAAGTGGAAAGATGGAGGATCAAGCAGAAAGACTCAAGGCAAGCAGTGGGAGCAGTGGTCTTGTTGTAATTGATGCCAAAGTGCTGAGCATATCCTTTTATGACATAGTGGACTTTATACTGAGTGACAGTTCTGAAATCATCACATTTGTGTTTGCAAACCAGTTTGCCATGCATCAGTTTACAGTCAGAGGGAACAGCAGAGTGAGGGACAAGAACAAAGACCTGAAGATCCTGAAGGCTCTTGATTTCATCATGGGCACCAGCAACCCAGAATTCCTTCTCTGGGGAGAGCATGGCCTCTGCCCAGGATAGGTCATCTTCAGAGGTGAGTGTGGGCTCCAAAGACCTATTAGTAAGGGCTGAAAGCACATGCTCAACTGTGAGTTGATTGTCCAGGAGCAAGAGGGGAAACAAAGAATGAGAGTTTGTCACACTAGGACATCACATGTCTTAGTGTGAGGGTTTGAGTTCGGTTTGGTTTGGAGTTTGGACGCCTTGTCCAAGTCTGGTTTTTGGTATGGGTCAGGGTTCAGAGTTTTATCCTTAGAACTTGTACGGTTGTGGGTTCTGAATGGCATGTAGCAGTGCCAGCTGTTCTGTTATCACTCTAGGAAGTGATGTCTGGAGGTGCAATGATGTCTTGTATTGCACTTAGTTCGTTGGTGTTCACACTAAGGTCATGAATGGAAGGGGTTCTGGTGTCTTGTAGGAGTGGCTCCTGGTTGCTAGTGGTGTGTCATAGTATGTGGCATGTATTACAGAGGTTGTAGTATGCAACTTGTTCGTATAGATGACTAGAGTTCCTTTACTAGTGGCCTTTGTATAGATGGCTAGAGTTCTGTTATTAGCAGCCTTTGGGTTCAGGTTCTGGGTGGGAAAGACAGTGTCTTTCTGTCTGAGTTGTTCAGAGTTTCAAGTGAAGAGCAAATGTGGCTCTAAGTCGA
This sequence comes from Russula compacta, assembly GCA_022376555.1. Lineage (NCBI taxonomy): Eukaryota > Fungi > Basidiomycota > Agaricomycetes > Russulales > Russulaceae > Russula > Russula compacta. Next base: position 65,467 of record WTXH01000171.1, read on the forward strand.
TTTAGCAGGCCTTAGGGTATGTTCTAAGGTGCAAGAGGATAGTTTGGATGGTTCTTAAGCTTAAGTTCATGAGGGATGAACTGTAAAGTCCTATATTATACAAGAGACTAAGCTTAAGGCTTGAGTCTCGCTTTGGTGGGCTTTTATAGGCCCTGTGGCTACTGTACAGTAAGTACATATGACTAAGTAAAGGGATGATGTGTCTCTACGGCATCGTACTAAGCATATATGACTACAAGATAGTAAGCATGTATGACTAAGTAAGTGGTGATACATTCAGATGGCATCCTACTAAGCCTATATGACTAAGAGGCTGGATGATGCATTCAAGTGGCATCATGAGGCTGTGAGACTATGAAACATGGTGGCATATTAGTCTGAAAGTATTAGTAATGAGCTGAGGCAACACGACATAAAGTGGAGGGCAGTGAAGTGTAATAGAAGTATGGTAATGTATAGGGATGGATGTGGAAGGGGCCCCCTGCCAGTCTGTGAGAAAGCAAATACTATATATAGTAAAAAATGATGTAAGCATAGATAGTCTGGCAGTCCATAACAGAGTTCACAAGTGGCAAGAACTTGTCAAGGAAGGCTGCAGTAAGCATGCAAGACTTATTAGCAAGGTGTTCTGAGTGTCAGAGTGGACATGGAGGTTGTTGCATGGTTGGTGAAGGAGGTGGAGGTGGAGCTGAGGGCACAGGACCAGGATTGGTAGCAGGCAGAGGGTGAGCATTGATCAAAGCTGGAGGAATGTCAGAGTGGGAAGGGAAGTCTGGTCCTAAGGAAGTGACATGTGATATAGGAGAAGGGGAGGGGAACAGATAGCAAGGAGTGACTGAATTGGGATGTGGGACATCCCAACTAGGTGGTGCCTCAGGGTTGAGGGAAACAATTGTGCCTGGTAGAAGAGTGCACAATTGGGAGTCGAGATGCTTGATGACGGTGATGTGGAATGAATTAAAGATGGAGTTGGTTATATTGTCCTATAGGTGGTAAGACTTAGAGTGTAGGGCATAGCCAATGAGAGTGCAGGGTGTGGAATGTTGGTAGATTTTTGGGTTATTAGTTTGAATAAGGGAAAATGCATGGCAGCCTATTCCATGGAGATGGCTGAGGGAAGGCACTTTGTTATACCATAGCTCAAAAGGAGTTTTATTTTGGTTTGCAGATGAGGTGGTGAGATTATTGAGGTAAGCTGCGGTAAGGCTAAACTTGTCCCACAAGGAAATGGGTGCATTGCATGCCAAACACATGGTGTGTGCATGACCAAGAAGGGTGCAGTGAAGGTGTTTGGCATGCCTATTATGAGCTGAAGTATAGGGGGCTGTGCATTGATGATTGATTCCCAGGGAGTCACATCAATGAGCAGTGGAATTAGAAACAAGTTCTCCATTATTGGTGATTAAGATTTTTAGTGTGAGGCCAGATTAGGTTGTGACAGTGCAATGCCAAACCTGCAATGCAGTGGATGCATTGGATTTGTGCTTAAGGGGGACACACCAAACATAGCTGGAGAAATTGTCAATAATGTTCATAGTATAGACATTTCCAGTACACAAGACTCTCAGCATAGTATTGAAATTCAGAATGTCTAGCACATATGCGTAAGCCTCAGCTATGAGAACAAAAGCTAGATTTGTGTACCTAGCATGTATGTGTAAGCTAAGTACAGTCAGTATCGTAGGTGATTCAGAAGTATATGGTGTACTCACCCTCAGCTATGAGAACAAAAGCTGAGGGTGGGGGAATGAGAGTGTCCATGTATAAATACTATGGTAGTACAGCTAAGTGATGTTGATGACGTCAGTCAGTCCACCAGTCTGCTGTGTCATGTTTAATACTCCTCCTTGTCGCTGGAGCTGTACGATCATTTGTATAGTAGTTTGATTATGGAGAAGGAGGAATTAGAGTGAATGTATGGGAATTAAAAGTAACGAAATTATTGTAGGGATTAGGAAGTGTGCATAAGAAATGGTAAGGAAGTATGCGTGTGGTGCTCCTCCTGAACTGAGGCAGTTGTATGTATTCACCTGAGGTGTACTCCTCCTCACACAAGTGGAGGTCAAGGTGGGCAAAGGCCTAAGGTGAACCGCAGGTGTTCAAAGTCAACCTTTGCAAGTGATTTGGTGAATATGTCCACAATGTTGTTGGACAAGCGGATGTGGGCAAGCTGTGTGAGGTTTTCATCAATCGCATCATGGATGGAATGATATTTGACATGAATATGTTTGATGTTTGCATGATGAGAGTGGTCCTCAGCAAGTAGTCATGCAGCATTGTTGTCACAGTAGAGAGGAGTAGCAGTAGCAGTGGGAATTCCTAGGTCATGGAGAAGGCTGTGGAGGAACAGGAGTTCTTTTGTAGCATGGTGTAGGGTGATATATTCTGCATAACAGGAGGAATCAGCGATGTGTGACTGCTTCTTCAAACTCCATGAGACGGCACCAGAACCTAGAGTAAAGCAGTACCTGCTGATGGAATGGCTAGTGTCCAGACAATTGGCATAGTCTGAGTCAGAGTAGCCACAAAGTGAAGGTTGGTGGTTCCCTCCTAAGACTAATGATAAGTTGCGAGTGCCCTTCATGTATTGGAGAACCCAAATAGTGGCATTCCAGTGGTCGTTGTGGTAGCAATCCAGGAACGAGGCAAGATGACCAACAGCAAAGGCAATATCAGGACGCATAGCAATGGCAAGGTAATTGAGGCTCCTAACAAGTTCTCAATAAGGGGTGTGCTGCATCCATTGCAAGGTGGTGGGATCTGTAGGAATGGACTTGTTGGGGCATGGAGCACTAAGCCGGCAGCCATCAGTGTATCACAAGGATGTGCATCTTGCTGATTAAATTTTTCAAGTAGGCGGTCGATGAAGGCTGATTGGTGAATAGAAATGGTGCATGTTTGAAGCAGTGAGTAATGGAGATCCCAAGTGTGAATTGGCTGGTCCAAGATCTGATACCTCCCAGCAAGATTGCAGCTCAGATTTAAGCAGGTGACTTCAGCATCAGATGAGCAAGCAAAGAGGATGTCGTTGATGTGAAGGGCGAAAATGGTTGTGCGGTCTCAGAGACATGAAGGTAGAGCACCATTCACTGGACATACAACAGAAGCCAAAGGAGCGAACTTTGGCATGAAGGTATGATTCCAGATCCTGCTCGCTTGCTTCATCCTATAGATGCTATGCATTAGTTTCCACACCCAGTCCTCCTTTCAGGCTCCTTGAACCTGGGGGGTGCTCCATGTAGGCAATCTTGTCGTCAGGTAAAATCCCATTGAGAAAGGCAGTTTTGATGTCAAGTTGATGGAGTTGCCAATCATGGAAGCGGCAAGGTGAAGGATGACTCAGAAAGATTCAAGGTGGCAGTGGGTGCAGTGGTTTTGTCATAGTTGATGCTGTAGCATTGGGCATATCCTTTGGCCACATATCAGACCTTATAGTGGGTGATAGCACCAGACTCATCCTGTTTGCACTTGCAGATGAGCTTGCCATGCATGGGACATTGATTGGAAGGGATCTCAGAGCATGGTACAAGGGTGAAAACTTGAAGATCCTGGAGGCTGTTGATTTCTTGTGAGCACCAGTGATCTAGAACTCATGGTCTGGGGAGGCCAAGTGTCCACCCAGGAAGGTTCATCATCAATTGCAGGTGCTAAGGACCAATCAGTGAGTGCAGAGAGGACATGGTCAACTGAGATTGAGTCATGGGAGAGAAAGAGGAATAAGGAGTGGGAAGTAACAAGGGGCAAGAATTCATTGAGGAAAGCAGCGGTGAGTGCCCAAGATTAGCTGCGAGCTGCTCAGAGCGTGTAGAGGTGCAGGGTCAGGCAAGGGAGGTGAGGAAGGGGGCAAATAGGTCCAGGACAGGAGGCAGAGTCAAGGAGAGGGGAACAATAGCAGGAGCATCAGGGAAGGGGGTTGGTTCAAGGGGGGTCACATGGTGGCAGGATGGGAATGTAAGGACCTGCAGAAGTGAAGTGAGGCAGGAAGAAGGTGGGGAAGTAGGGGGTGAGGGAACAGATCTGGAGAAGGGTTTCCCAACTGGGTGGCACATCGGGATCCAGGGAAACAGTGGTTCCCAGGAGAAGGTCATGGGGCTGAGCGTCAAGATGTTCAAGAATGTGACATGGAAAGAGTTGAAGACTGTGTTGGAGATGTTGTCCCAAAGTCGGTATGCCTTGGAGTGTGGCGCGTAGCGATCAGTGTGCAAGGAGTGGAGTGATGGTAAATTTTTGGGTTATTAGTTTGAATAAGGGCAAAGGCATGGCAACCTATTCCCATAAGTGACTGATGGAAGGGATTTTGCCATACCAAAGTTGGAAGGGTGTGCATTATTGTTGGCGGATGTGGAAGTGAAGTTCGACAAGTATGCCACAGTAAGGCAGAATTCGTCCCAGAGAGACACAGGGGCATTGCATGATAAGTGCATGGCAGGCCCACTGAGCAACATTCGATGTAAGTGTTCAACACGTCCATTTTGTGCAGATGTATAGGGGTGGTGTGCTGGTGATCAATGCCATGGTCATTACACCAAATCAAGGTGGATTGGGAAACAAGCTCGCCATTGTTGGTAACAAGAATTTTTAATTTGAAACCAGATTGGGCTTTGACAGTGTGGTGCCAGATTTGCAAGGCTCGCAAAGCATTGGACTTATGCTTAAGGGAATGCACCAGACATAACTGGAGAAATCATCCATGATATTCATTACATAGATGTTCCCCGCATGAGAAACACTGGGCATTGGACCACACAGGTCTGCATAAACATGCTGCAAGGGGCTATTGCCTTATCTCCCTCCTGTATCTTCATACTCATGATTGCATCTGTTTTCCGAAGGTACAATGGTTGCAGTGAGGGGGAGAGGGGATAGGTCAACTGGCATACCTGTGACAGATCCATTGCATGCCATGCAAAGTATTTTGCAAGAGTCACAATGGCCAAGGTGGCGATGCCATGTCTCAAGTCTGGGTTGCTTGACAAGCAAAGCAGAAGATCATGTCACATGAGACGAAGTGCAGTTGAGAGGATATAGTTTGGTGGTCATGTCAAGGAGCCATGTGCAGGATTCTGCCAGATTTGTCCAACACCAGCAGTCACTGGGGCCAAAAGTAATGAAATTGTAGCCAGTCAGGGCAAGGGAGGAAACAGAGCAGACAAGTGGTGCAGGAGGGCACAAAAAGTATGTCTTTGAGGCAAAGTTTGTGACCAGAACCGGTGTTAAGGTCAATATCACCTACACCGATGGCGGTTGTGGATGAACCATTAAACCCTTCAATTGGGTGTGGGGTGATGGGTCGTAGGCATTTGAAGTTGGATCGCTCAGACGAGATGTGAGCTGGAGCCCCAGAGTCTAAAAGGAAGGGCAACTCTTTAGCTTAGATAGAAGGATGCAAGTAGCATGAGAGGGGATTGGAGAGGCTTCAGTTGCTGAATCATCCACAGGTTGAGACAGAGTGCACCAGTCCACAGAAGCTTTAGAAGGCCCAGATAGTGCCAGAAAAGTGGAGAAAGATGATTTGAGAGTGGCAGCACTAGACAGCTCAGAGTCAGACATGGGTTTATCAGCAAGTGTGGAGGTCAAGTGAGTGACACAAGCGAGACTAGTCATTGGTTGATCAGCAGTGTGGACGTAGGTGATGCCTTCAAAGATCACAGATTGGGTGTTATTGGTTGCAGGCTGGCTATCTGCGGCGATGATCCTGGCAGAGGCTGGGCGAGGTGGTGCTGGTGCATTTGAAGGTGTGGAAGAACGATCATTGCTTTTGTTGCGAGATTGTGCTTGTTTGAATGCCCACTGGGCATTGTGAGCTTCTTCAACTGTGTGACCTGCCATTTTACCTCCAGGTTGGATGCAGAACTTGGCCAAGTGGCCTGGGCGTTTACAGTGTGTGCATATGGTGTGAGGTCGACCACAATTCTGTGCTGCAAGGACAGTTATGTTGGATTGAGAGTTCTGTTCAGAACAATGCTTGTTCAAGTTGTCCTCCTGTTGTAGACAACACATGATAATGTTGGAATCAAAGTAGGGGTCATCGACTGTGCTCATGAGGTTCAACTGGATATGTTTGTAGTGGTCACTCAGTAGGTTAATGAGGATTACTGAGCAGAGTTGGTCATTGTCAAACAGACCCATGGCTATGATCCATTTGTAGAGTGCATTGGCCTCTTTGACTGTTTTCATGATGGGAACATCAGGTGTGCAGCACATATCCAGTGCCTTTTTGAGGAGGAGGACCTGGGCATGGAGTCCCAAGTTTTTGTGTCATTTCCTGAGGGTCTCGAAGACTTCGTGGGCTGTGTTAAGGGGGATATGAGTTCATAGTCACTCTCTGAAATGTGTGACAGGAGGAATCCTTTGAGCAAGTCATCATTGATGCCCTAATTCTCATGGGAGTTGGGATGGGTTACCAGATCAGGTCAGGGTATCATCCCTTGTAGCCACCATGTGAAGCCTTGACGATAGGCCATGAGCATGACACCTCTGCTCCATTTGCCCCAGTTTGCCTTGTCCATGTTTAGAACCAAGTCTGCCGGCCATGCAGAGTCATTGATGTATTGGACCACAAGGATTCGGTTCCCTAATTCTATGGCTACTGGTGTGTTTCCTGACATGGTCTGACCACCATGAGTGGTGGTTGTCATGGTAGAGGGGTTACTGGTAGTGGTAGTGGTGCTGGGGGCTACTCCTGGTCCAGTGAGATTGGAAGTAGTAGGCAGCAATGACACAGACATAATGCAATGAAAGTGAGATGAAAATTATTGGTGAAATAGTTGAGGCAGGGAGATGGCAGGCTAGGTCAAATGGCAAGGTTAGGTGCAGGCAGGGCCCACAACCTATTGAAATTTGGAATGTCTAGCATATATGTGTAAGCCTCAGCTATGAGAACAAAAGCTAGATTTGTGTACCTTGTCATGGTGGACTATTGGGATGCTTACGCTTACTAATATACTTACCTTATATGTACATATTTCCCACAGTTCGGCTGGAGTCGTCACCACCTCCCCTTCCTTACCTTACCCTACCGCTATTACACTCCTGCCGATCCCTTCTGCTGTTGTGTTGCCTCGGCTCATTACTAGATTACTTACACTAATATGCCGACGAGTTTCGTGGCCTTACTGCCGCTGAAACGCGTCATAGACTGCCGATGACTCCACCTAAATACTTGTGTATAAATACGCTCATAGAAGGGGACCAAAGCCTTAAGCTTGGTCTCTTGTGAATCCTAGACATTCTCAGAGCAATCCTCCGAGTGATTCGAAGCTTCCCAGCCCCTTTTCCCTCCTACTTGTGCCCTAGAACGTACCCTAGGGTCTGCTAAGCGACTTAGTGACGTGTTTCACTTAATCTACCATATATAGTAAACCGAGTCCCAATTGGGAACTCTTCGAACTCCGACACATACGTTAAGTGCTCAGAAAGGTGTTGCCTTTCTTCGCTTCAGACAGACGAAGGTCACTGAGTAACGGACCTCTCAGTGCTCTATAGAATTACCCTATCTGCATCAGAATCCCCAGCAGGAAGGAGCAGCTCCTTCCATTCACGACCTTAGTGGCATACCAACGAACTAAGTGCAATACAAGGCGTATCAGCACTCCAGACATCCCTTCCTTTGGACACTCATCTTGAGTATCCAAATCGACTCCTTCACATCTAGATCCCCTTCCTCCTTCAGGAGATAGGGAACGACAGCAGCCAGCACCGCCACTACCCACAGCCATTCTAACAAGGCGTTAGAACTCCACAGAAGACGACCAAGATGACGGTCACCGACGCAGATATCATCCTACGCTTACAACAGAAGGACAGAGACAGGCCAGACGCCCTACCCCTCATAGCAATAGAACGAACAGCCAAGGAGGCTGCCAGACAGAAACATCGACAGAACCGCCATGCTCCGTCCCGCGTGACATACCTAGCACATATGCATAAGCTAAGTACAGTCAGTATCGTAGGTGATTCAGAAGTATATAGTGTACTCACCCTCAGCTATGAGAACAAAAGCTGAGGGTGGGGGAATGAGAGCATCCATGTATAAATACTATGGTAGTATAGCTAAGTGATGTCAATGACATCAGTCAGTCCACCAGTCTGCTGCATCATGTTCAATACATAGGACCACAGAGGTCCACAAAAATATGTTCCAACAGCACACCTGCCCTAGGTCCCTTGTGTGCCTTCAGTACTGGTGAACAAGTTTGCTTCCCAAGGGTGCAACTGTCACATTTTGAAGGGGAAGATGAAAGGTTGATTGGCATACCTATTATGCAGGAGTTGCAAGCCATGTCTATGATTTTGCAGTTGTCACAGTGTCTGAGTTGGCAATGCTAAGTTTCTAAATCAGGAGTGCAGGCAGCAAGCATAGCTTTAGACCAAGTGACCTGAGCAGACACACAGCCAAGGGAATACAATTTGGTGTGGGTGTTCAAGATGCTGCAGGCAAGGACTTTGCCAGATTTGTCAGAGACATGGCACTCCTCAGGACCAAAAGTGACAAAGTTGTAACCAGTAAGAGCAATGGCAGAGATGGAGATGAGGCAGGTTGTGCACAAAGGTATAAGGAGAATGTTCCTCAGAGAAAGCTTGTGACCAGAACCAGTGCAAAGGTTGATGTCACCAATGCCAACTGCTGTAGTTGAGGAACCATTGAAGCCTTCAATGGTGTGATGTGTGATGGGGCACAGATGTTTGAAATCAGAACACTCAGGGGAGATATGTGCTAAAGCACCAGAGTCCAAGAGGAAAGGCATGCACTTAGCATTAGTCATGTCACTGCCAAGGGTTTGACAGCAACAATAGACACACTAAGTCGATAAGCTAGGACTTGAAGTGCCCTAGAAGACTTATAGAGAGGAAGTCGACCTGCAAGTCGATGTCAATACCCGGGTTACCACTTGCTGAGCTCTGACTCAGTAGCCACCCACAGTGAAGTAGAACACTGCTAGTATTGAGACAAGAGACTCAACTTGCCTCTACCAGGCATAATGAGTCCCCTATATATAGTACAGAGTACTTGAGGGCAGGCCTAGGGCCTGGAGGGGCAGTGCTACCTATTTATACCTGAAACACGAAAGAGAACAATAACGACCAGTAGCAAAGGTTGCTCAAGAAATCATGAGCTGATACACATGAAATGGGGCACAAGACATGAAACGGGGTCAGACGCTCTAAGTGGCCGGTTCCACAACTTACAGGGGCGTGATGGTGTTGAACCATCACCCCAGGCCGGTTACAAGTCAGAAGGACATGAGTGGTGCAAGATGGGATAGGAGTAATCTCAGTCAAGGAAAGATCAAGTGGCCAAGATGATGTGCTCCAATCTACAGAAGCCTTAAGGGGTTTAGACAGAGCCAGAAAGTAGGTGAATGATTCATCTGTTGCCAATGAGGAAGCCTCAGTCTTAGAGGTGATCTCAGTAATAAATGCAGAAGGTGTATGGATGAGGCAAGCAGATGTAGAGGCAGCAGGCTATGTGGTCAGGACCAGATTACTGATGGGAGCATAGGTCACACCATTGAGGATGATAGATTGGGTGTTCAAGTTATTTGAGTGAGGTTCAATATTGATGACTTTGGCAGAAGTGGGTGCCAACAGAAGCTCTGGAGTATTCTGGGAGTGAGGGTGTGATTGCTTGAATGCACATTGAGCATTCTTGGCCTCCTCTACCAAATGCCCAGCCATTTTAACTCCAGGGTGTACACAGAAATTGGCGAAGTGACCAAGTTGCTTGCAGTATGTACATAAAGTCCTAGAATGATTGGTGCCATCATGATGCTGAGTAGCAAGCACAGTAGAAGAATAGGAGGCATTTTGCTCAGTGCAACACCTGATGAGATTGTCTTCTAGTTTCAGGCATTGGATGATGGTATAAGAATCAAAAGAAGGGTCATCAATGGAATTCATCAGACCAGATTGAATGTTTTTGTAGTGATCATTCAGTGCATTGATCAGTGCAACCAATCTAAGCCTATCATTCTTAATTGGACCCATGGCCACAATCCTCTTATGAAGGCTGTTAATTTCCAAGACCATTTTGGAAAGAGGAATGTCCAGAGTAAATCTGATCTCAAGCATCTTTTGAGAAGAATGACTTAAGCATGTAGCCCCAGCTTCTTATGTTGCTTCTGAAGAGTCTTGAAGACTTTGTGAGAGGTTTTAAGGTGAATCACAAGTTTGAAATCATTGCTGGAGATATGAGAGAGAAGGAATGGCTTAAGTGACTTATCATTAGTGTGCCAGATCCAATTGGCTCTAGGGTGCATGGCCAAATTGGGTTAGGGAAAGGTGCTGTCTAGCCAGTCTTCAAACCTCTGATAAGAAGCCATTAGGAAGATGTCTCTGCTCCATGCCTCCCAGTTGGCACAATTGATGTCCAGTATAAGGTCTGAGGGCCAGTTACTATCATTAAGGTATTGAACAGCTAAGATATAATTGTTGTAGTTGAATGCACTAGCTGACATTGGCCTAAGAGCTCCTCCAGAGTTAGCACCATCTTCAGGTGTCTGTTTAGTGGTGGACATAGATGGTGCCCCTGCCATGGGAGAAACTCCTGGACCAGAAAGGTTGTGGGAGGATGATGTCATACTGTAGGCAGTATAAGGTAATGATGAGCAAGGTCTGAGATGAGAGAGGAAGCCAGCAAGTTTGATACAGGTTTGTCTGCAGTTGGTTTATGTGTAGACAGGGCCCATAACCTATAAAAACCTAGCGCATAGTGTTAACCTCAGACTCAGGGATGAAGAGCTTATTTATTGATGTACCTAGTGCATAGTGTTAACTAAGTACAGTTAGTGTTGTGTAATAAGTAGGCATGCATATGTGATACTTACCCTTAGACTTAGGGATGAAGAGTTGAGGGTAAAATGGGGGAAACTAGTCACATATATATACTAATGTGCTGCTGCTGTGATGTCACTGTACTGTTCATCATGGGATAGGATGTGAGGGGGCAGTATGGAATCCAAAGATGATATGGAATTCAATAAAATGTACCCTATCTGATGCAAATCTTAGGATTAAGTGAGGGATTGTGCATGTGTGCATGTGTTGTCTGGATAGACTGGATAGACAGCAATAAACTCAGTGTCATGTGTATAGCATGATAACTATATGTATTTGTCTGGATGGACAGCAATAAACTACCAGATGTAAGTATCTAAGAAGGACTGTAATCAGAGAGTAAAGGGGCTCACCTCAGTGTCACATGCACAGCATGATAACTGAGGTGACAGTAGTTCTACTAAGCTACTATTTATCTATAATGCAGGCTCTTGGCCCAAAGCTTCTGAAACATTGTAACTGATTGTTCTAGTTCTAGCAATATGAGAATGTACATAGTACTGTCCATAAGTAGCTAAATAACTGCCATACTCTAATACTATGCATATGAATATGTGTCTGCAGGTGTTTATCTATGTGAGCCCAATCACTTGATTGTTCCACCCTAAGCTGCCACTCTGACACTCCAACCCAAGAACATCCTGATCTGAGGCAATTTCAACACCATCTACCAATAGTACTACTATTGGACCAATTCAGACCAAACAGACAAAATGCTCAACCTTGCAGCCACCTTAGACTACTCCAGATGTTCAGTCTAAGCAATTGGACTCTCTGCTTTATTCCATTCCTAAGGACAACAGTTACAACAACTTTTGACCTCCATTCCCATCAAATGAGAATGCTGCTGATCCAGATAGAGTCAAGGAATTCTTCAACATTCTATCTATGCCTGGCAGTGGTCCTGCTAACACTAATTCCATGCCTTTTGAACCTGAGGATGATGAAGAGAATGAAGACTTCACAAATAACATTAATGACATCTCTCAAAACTCAGCCTCTCAGGCTGCCAGTAAATCAGAAGGATCTGAGGATATCTTCCTCTCTGCTCATCTACCTCAGGCTTCATGATGATCAGCAAACAAGAAGCCAGCCACCAAGCCTGCAGTGGCCAAGGGTAAGGGCAAGCATCAGTCCATTCACACCAACTTAAAGAACTCAATACCCTCATATGACCCCACAACTTGTAATATGTATCATCCTTATGTTACACAATTTCAACCATGGTGCTTATGCTCACATGTAGTTTTCACCATTCCATGTTTTATCTTGCAACATAATGGGACCAATTACCCATTTGAAATCACCTCTAATATTACCTATGACAATCTTCACCTCCACATCACAGAGAAGCTTGGGATTTACCAACCTGGGCTGCTTCAGCTCCAATACCAATTAGATTCAAATCATAAGCAAGCCACAAGATCAGTCCAGTCAGATGAAGAGCTTGTGCTGTTCAAAGCATGCTTGCATCCTATGCTGGTGTCTCTACTTCTCTTAAGCAAACAACCATCATGCAGCCACCCCAATAATGTCTCTATATATTTTGAAGACAAAATAATCATAGATAAAATTGATGACCTCCTTAGTAATGGCAAGGGTAGCTAAATGGTACATTGCAACATTCTTCAAGCTTCTGAGCTTACACTTTCCTAGACAAAGACCTCCACTGGTGGTTCATCACAGCACAAGCAGGGTTTGTCAACAACAATAGCATAACTTGATGGGGTTTCATGTAGGTAAGAGCTGATCAAGGCACTTTAAGAGCAGTGGACGTGTACTGTACACTCCAATGGCAATGTACCTACTTACTGTTACTCTCCAAATGAGCCTGAGATGGCAAGCGCCTTCTGTTATATTTGACTGTGATGAGGCTTGGGCAATAGGCCACAGAAATTGTAAGTTACACCATATTTTGCTATCCATATAATGCTTACTGATGGTACAAACTGATGTAGATAAAAGACACCACTGGCTCACAAGCAACAGTTAAGAACATACCCAGCCTACTGTGGGAACAAATACAAAAGTTTGGTGTGCCAAAGATCTCAAACCAAGTGTAGGGTGGTCATGGTTGCTCTCAGGCTGCCACAGGCCTAGGGGCTCACAACATATATCCTGCTGGTAGGCCCTATAATCTAATAGGCAGTTATGGTGGGTACTATGCCCCTCCCACTCCTCAGGCTTCCATCATCATCATGCAACATATGCCATGGGGTGGTTCAGATAGCCTATGGTATCTGTCAGGTTATCCTAGTCAACATACTGCTGCACACCCTCTAGCAGTGGCCAGCATGGCCACTGCCACCAATCCTCAGGCTACATGTACTCAGCAACAGGCCCTAGCTAGAGGACTGATCCATGTGGATTTTAGCTGCTCCACTTCCTCAGGATATTCTATAACAACAACTTGCACCAGTACCTGCACTCAAGCTTCCATCAACAACATTCCAGTACAATATGCAGGTGACTTGTAGCACACACAGTGGGCACACTAGGCAACGAGGGGTGGGAACACAAGATGCAGTGATGTTGACAGGGGTAATGTTAGTATTGAGTTTGAAGGGGCACGCGCATGTCAGCATCTGTACACAAGATGGCAGAAGGTTGACTCAGTACATGTGCACTGATTGCATGAGAACTGAGGTTTACAATTTACTCTACTCAGGTATTTAAGCTGCGGCCAACTGAGCTGCAGTGCTGAGTGAGATGCAGTGGTAATTGTGAGTGTAACACATAATGAAGCAGCCTCACGTTGAGGTGTGCGGAAATGTAAGTCAAGATGTGATGGCACATTCATGTGCCAGCATGGTAGCAAGGTAATGCTAATGCGAATGAAACAACTCATATAGTAAATGAAGTAATGTCTGTAATCAATCAAAAAGTATAGAATGATATAGTACTCATCTCATAACTTGTCTCAGGTGCACGTGCCTCAGCCACCCCTATCTCACCCCTATTTCTGGCACTCCCCTGGAGGCACAACGCAGCCTGAGGCCCAAGACATGGCAGGCCACCTTCCAGTACAGGAGCGCTTTTGTGAGTATGTCTGCTGTCATGTCATCAGTTGGGCAATACTTGATGTTGATTGCACCATTGGCCACGACCTGACAGATGAAATGGAAGCAAATGTCGATGTGCTTCATCCAGGCGTGGTAGTTATCATCTGTAGCCAATTTAAGGGCTGCCTGGTTGTCGCAATATAGTGTAGTTTGGGAAAGCATGAAGGGGGATAGTTCATTGATGAGCCGGTGCAGCCAGATGCATTCTTTGGCTGCATGCATCACAGCTACATACTCTGCCTCTGCAGTGGACAGAGTGACTAGTTCTTGCTTGCGTGAGCTCCATGAGATCATACCACCATCAATGAGGAATGCATGTCTGGATATGGCTCAGCGGTGGTCCTGGGATGCTCCATCAGCATCTGTGTACCCCACCAAGTCATGTTTCTCTCCCCCATAGGTTAGTGCATAGTGCCGTGTGCCAGACAGATACCTGAAGACACGCTTTACAGCCTCTCAGTATGCCTCCCCCGAATTCTCAAGGAACTGAGAGAGTGTCGACACTGCAAAGGTTATGTCTGGGCACGTGGCAACAGAAGTGTACATGAGGCTCCCAACAGCCTCCCTGTATGGCACCTTGCGCATGTGTGCAGCATCTTGCTGCAAGGCAGGAGAGTCATCCTTGGAATAGGACACAGATGGGGTCATTGGAGTGTTGTATGGCTTGGCGTCAGTCAGTGCAAAGTGGGTGATGATGGAATCGATGTAGGATGACTGGGACAATGATATTGTGCCCACACTGAGATTGCATGTCACGGAGCGGCTTGCACGGGGGCAAGAGAACTGCTGATGACATGTAGAAGTCGCGTTTGACCCCCAGGCGTGGTAGGCCTGTCTAGGCCTGGGGTTGGTAATACAGGTCGGACTCGTAGTCAGCATGTATGTCAGCTTCGTCAGCCCCTCAGTAAGCAACCAAAGTAGCCGTATGACCGGAAAACGGTCGAAGTAGTAGTAGTAGTCACGTGTACAGTAGTACATATGCACACGCGCGCATCGAGACGAGACTCTAAGTCGAGTCTCCTTGTCTCACAAACAAGAGTAGTGACTTCGTTCTATTGTCTCTAGGAAAGCCGTGGCTTGTTTCGCTTTCCTGAGTCTTTTGTGTTTTCTTCTCTATGTCCCTCGAGTCGCAAGTGTCACGCTGGACGGAGCGTGGCGGTTCTGTCGATGTTTCTGTCTGGCAGCCTCCTTGGCTGTTCGTTCTATTGCTATGAGGGATAGGGCGTCTGGCCTGTCTCTGTCCTTCTGTTGTAAGTGTAGGATGATATCTGCGTCGGTGACCGTCGTCTTGGTCGTCTTCTGTGGAGTTCTAACGCCTTGTTAGAACGGCTGTGGGTAGTGGCGGTGCTGGCTGCTGTCGTTCCCTATCTCCTGAAGGAGGAAGGGGATCTAGATGCGAAGGAGTCGATTTGGATACTCAAGATGAGTGTCCAAAGGAAGGGATGTCTGGAGTGCTGATACGCCTTGTATTGCACTTAGTTCGTTGGTATGCCACTAAGGTCGTGAATGGAAGGAGCGGCTCCTTCCTGCTGGGGATTCTGGTGCAGATAGGGTAATTCTATAGATCGCTGAGAGGTCCGTTACTCAGTGACCTTCGTCTGTCTGAAGCGAAGAAAGGCAACGCCTTTCTGAGCGCTTAACGTATGTGTCGGAGTTCGAAGAGTTCCCAATTGGGACTCGGTTTACTATATATGGTAGATTAAGTGAAACGCGTCACTAAGTCGCTTAGCAGACCCTAGGGTACGTTCTAGGGCGCAAGTGGGAGGGAAAAAGGGGCTGGGAAGCTTCGGATCACTCGGAGGGTTGCTCTGAGAATGTCTAGGATTCACAAGAGACCAAGCTTAAGGCTTTGGTCCCCTTCTATGAGCGTATTTATACACAAGTATCTAGGTGGAGTCATCGGCAGTCTATGACGCGTT